>VDFB02361867.1:136479-251181 GCA_007258455.2 Sequoia sempervirens
AAAAATTACATGGCATAAGGGAATGAAATTTAGTGGAGTTGCCTAAGGAAACCAAATTTCATTAAGAGCCTAAGAAAAAATGATGGCTTTAGGGTTTAGGGTTTAGACTTTAGAGTTTAGGGTTAGGGTAATAGGATAACTTAAGGGGATATATGTGAAGGTAAGATCCTAGGACAAAATTACATGGCATAAGGGGAATGAAATTTGGTGGATTTTCCTAAGACAACCAAATTTCACTTTAAATCTCATTAGGACAAAATGAATGGTTTAGTGTTTAGGGTTTTAGGATTTAAATTTGGAATATTTAATGAACTTGCAAGTTAGTGAAGAACATTTTCTTGTGGAATGGTTAGTTGAGATCTACTCTTGTTTCCAACTGACCAACCTAGATCTTGATGTAGCTTTGATCACCAAATTTTAAGAACTTCTTTGATTCCCTTAAGAAATTGAATTATGATTTAGAGATTGTGAGGATGGCTTAAGGGGATTCACGTCTAGTGAGGTCCTAGGAGAAAATGACATGGCTCAAGTGAATAAAATTTGGTGAAGTTTCCCAATGCAACCAAATTTCATTAAGAGCCTTTAAGGACAAAATGAATGGTTTAGTGTTTAGGGTTTAGATTTTAGAGTTCAGGGTTTAGGGTTTACAAAACTTAGGGTAAAGTTTTGGTGCCCCTTGGAATATTTAATGAACTTACAAGTTAGTGAAGAACATTTTCTTGTGGAATAGTTGATTGAGATCTACTCTTGTTTCAACTGACCAACCTAGATCATGAAATCTCATTCATATTATAATCTTGCACGATCTTATTATTGTTAAATTTGGTTGCCTTGGGCAACTTCACCAAATTTTAAGAACTTCTTTGATCCCCTTAATAAATTTGTCATATTGGGACCCCTTAAGAAATTGATTTACGATTTAAGGTGATAGGATGGCTTAAGGGGATCTAGATGTCTAGTGAGGTCCAAATTTAGTCATACTATAGCCTCATTGGTTCCATCTAGCTCTAGGTCAAAAGTGTATACCCCTCTAATAAAAAAAAGTATCATGTTAAAAATGAATCAATCTATGCATATCACAAAAATAACAATAACCTTAAGTATGGCCCATGCCTAAAACAATAATAGAATGCTAAATGATCCCCACCCCTAACCATATCCTAATTGAATTGCAAACCTAATTGAAACTTCAGTGGAATTATAGCCTTTACCTAATCTTAAATGTATTCCTATATTATATTATATTTAAATTAATTTATATTTTGTATTATAATTTATATTAATATTTATTATATATTCCTAATTGTGACCTAACTATTTACTACAAACCTAATTGGATCTTAGGCCAATCCTCATTAAGGCCAAGGTAAGTTGTAACTGTGCCTATCCTTAATTGTAATCTTATATTATATTTTATGATATTAAATATTTATATTATTTAATATATTATATTAAATATCAATATATTAGAGAAAATAATATAAATTTTAATTATATTTCTTATATGAATCATCCTCCTATCTCCTAAATTGTAATAATAGCATTAGTTCCTCCAACTATCATTATGTACCTCCTCCCTTTCCATGTAATAGGTGTACCTTGTAGGTGTTAAATGGTTCCATCTTGGTCTCCTTATTGATGCATTTCTATCCTTCCACATAAATCTATAGTATCAAAATATAGGTAATTTTATGGTTATTGAATCTCTCTTAATTGCTAAAGAATCCATTATGATTGAGATGGGTGGATTATTATCTAGGATCACATCTTAAAAATCCTATAGAGGGTCATGTGGTATGTTTTTCTTAATATATTCCCATACAAACCTCTTTCCATGTATTATCAACTCCTATATAATAGACACCTTCCTAGATTTAAATTTCATATGATATATATGTACCCAAGTGTTTCCAATTGGATTGCTATAATTATACTTTTATGGCATTCTAGATATTCAAAATAGTTTTCATAAATCTACCAAATAGACCCATTCTTGACATTGAACCTACATAATTTTAGGTATGTCCAATGAAAGATTAGGGTCTAGGGTTCATAAATTTCAAATGCTTTAGTGTTGAGGGTTTAGATTTTACAGTTTAGGGTCTAGGGTTTAGCAAACTTAGGGTGAAGTTTGGGTGGCCCTTGGCATAATTTAGACTTGCAAGTTAGTGTCAATTGGAATCGATTGTACGCGCTTAGATTTACGAATTTGCTAACTAAATTTGCAAACAAACATCAAGATAAACTTTATGAATTTTAACTATTCTTTAACATATTGATTTCTAATCTAATTATAATTTAACATTCAAACTAAAGTTTAATATATATCATTTTTTCCATACAAAGCAAATAAAATTTAAAACATTTAAGCAATGCAAATGAATTTTTTTGAGCTCGAAATTACCTAGTTTTCAAAATCAAAATGATTTGTTCGATTCCAATTTAGGGTTTTAACAATTTCTTTGTTCCAATTCAATTTAGGGTTTCAATTTTAAACAATTAGGGTTTTTAATGCAATTTTTTTGTTTCAATTCAAACTAGGGTTTTCAAATTCAATTTTTTTCGTTTGATTTGAATTCAGGGTTTCAAAAAGCTTGATTTGGATTTGTAAATGCAATGTTTTTATTTCATTTCGATTTCTAGGGTTTTGAAATGCAATTTTTTTTGTTTTGTTTCAATTAGGGTTTTCAAATTCAATTTTTTTGGGTTTAATCGAACAATTTAGGTTTCAAAAGTTAAATTTTGTTTCTAAAACACAATTCAAGGTTCATTTTTTCATTTTTATTAAAAAACCTTAGGTTTCATTGCATTTTTTTGTCTATTTTTACAATTATTCATTTCTACTATAACAGTTTTAAAAAATGCTTAAAACGTGAAATAAATTAAAAAAAACATGCTAAATTCATTTATTTTCTTCAAAATTTCAATTCAAAATTAAAAAATGCAAAAAAATGGCATGTAGGGGGGTACCTGTAGCTGATTGTGGGGGTCACTGTCGTCAGTACTTGGGGCCCCGTCCACTATGCAGTGAAATCTATTTTTTTTAAATAAATAGCAATATAAAACAGGATCCCAATTTCTACAAAATGGGATCTCGATTTATAGAAATTGGGATCCCGTTTTTTAGTAGTCGGGATCCTATTTCGTGAGAATCGGGATCCCGTGCCTTTTCCATCGGTTCGGAATCCGATGGGAAACGGGATCCTGATTTTTAAAAAGCAGGATCCTGTTCCGTCTCAGGCTCGGGATCCCGAACCATAACGAGATCCCGATTTTTAAAAATCAGGATCCCGTTTATTAAAATCGGGATCCTGTTTCCTCAATGCCGATTTCAATTTTTTGGTTAAGGCAAAAACTTCCACATTTCGTGGACTCAACTTTGTGCACTTACCCATATATATAATTTTGGTCACTTTGAGAGTCATTGAAGGGGTGCATGAAGTATTTTCGATGTTGATCGCACTTGTTGGAAAGCTCTCTCAGAGAGTTGTGATAAGTAAGGGAGACTCTTAAGGAATTGCTCACACTCAACCACCAGCATTAAAGAGTCGAGCTCCCTGTCTAGAGTCACTTGATTGAAGACTTCACCACAATCCAGGTTGTGGAGGAAGGTTTCTATGATGTTCAAGTTCTTTCTGGGAAGAATCTCAAGCTTCCACACATTGTTGGGAGTATGCTCAAACTAGTGAAAGTTCCAGGTTTGAGAATCTCATTAATACATCCTTGTTTATGTAGTTTCAAATATAAAATCTAAGTACTTATGATCTGTGTACTGAAAGTGAATTTCTAAGTACAATGAGTAAGTTGCATTGTATGATCCTCATATTTGGAATCAGCATTGAAATCTGCATATAGAGGTGTTGTCAGGATTGAACTATTTTTAGTTTGCTTTTCAATTGTCTGTCATAAGGCCTATCAAACTTGTAATCAATTTAGATCATAAATTACTACAATATTATATGAAGTCTGGGCAATACAGAAAAGTGTTTGACATTTTGGCCTGTTGGTTGTAACTGCACATTGCATGTATGTCTACAGTCACATTATAGTTTGGAAGTCATAGAATATTTGCATAGCATTCTAATTATATTAGTAGAAGCTTGGCATGGTCAGTTTGAGTCCTTTGATGCATTGGAAATCATTATATGCAATTGAGAGCCCAAACAAAACTCAAGCACAACAATCAGAAGTTTATATCAGCATATAGCAGCTTACTTGACAATTGTTTGACGAAATGTCCAAGGCATAAAAAGGTGAAAACAAGGTCCGATTTTGCCAGGGAAATTACATTAATTAATCCATGCGTGCATTCGAACAGATTGTTTCCTTTATTTTATCTTTATCCTTTACATGCAATCTTTATTCTTCTAATTTTTGAATACTCTCAACTAAAGATTAAATCATTATTTAATCTTGATCTCCACCTTTCAACTTGTAATCACTCACGTCACTACTGACACTAATCTTAGTGCATTTCGAATCTTTTAATTTGAATTGTCTGTCCATCTTCTAATATGAGCCTGTCATTCAAAAACCATGTTTTCTATAAAATGGCTTTATCTTTATCATTGTTACTCCTCTTGAAATCTGATGACTTTTGGAGCACTTGTTTTATAATCTTCGATATTTCGCTATTATCATATCTATTGAGGCTATACTTGCACACATACTAAAAATCTGAGGGCAAGAATGCTATCACGGCGAAATGGAGGACAACAGAGGTTATTCATGGAACTATATTGATGCTTGGTGAGATCTTTTCATTTATCCTTTCCTTTGTGCTTTGTTGTTTAGCTTTAGTTTACATTAGAGTTTATTTCCTTTGAGTTGCTTTAACCTTTCTTGTTTTCATGATGTTACAGTAGGTAGTAGTGGTAACTAGTTAGTAGTGTATGGAAAAGTATTGTCTAAAAAGCAAAGGAACAAAGGGTCAGAGAGCCGATGTTGCAGGAGAGTGCAAAAAATAAGTGTAGTAAAGAGAGTGTGTAATTTCTTGCTAGTGATGTGTAGGTGTTGCCCTTTGAATGTTGTCAAGGGGAAAGCAAAAGAGTTCAATATAGGAAATAAAGTTGGATGATTCTATGGCCCTTTTCCATTGATTTCAAAGGGGGGGAGAGTTGGTTAAAGCATAGTGCAGAAGAGAATATGATTTAAAGACCACAAGGGGAGAGAGTGTTTAGGAGCAAGAGGATGAGAATATAAAGTGATAGTTGCCCCAGTTAGTGGGAGTAGAGTTGTTGTTGGTTTCTTTTGTTATTGATGGTTTTTCAGAAATTCAGTGTTGCCATCAATGACAAAGGGGGAGATGGGTTATGGGCCCACAATGCTTCCATTGTGCCACTCTGATATAGCAAATAGACATGATGCACCAAGGTATGAATAACCAGGGTGACGTTGTATCTAATGCATGAACTTTGACTCTACAAATAGATAGGAGTATCCTTGTTCATACCTGACATAGAAAAATATTGTTTGATCATGTGAAAGAATAAATACATCAAACTAAGAAGACTACATCAAACTAAGAAGACTAATACACAAAAGGAATGAAAGAACCTGATATGTCCTAACCATTATTTTACTTGAGACTACTCTCGCACACACAAGGAAAGTTTTTGTCGATGTTATATTACAAGAATAATCAACAAGCACATCAAATAAAAATAATGATGAATGCCCCATTCCTTTCTCTCTAAATCATTGGAGACATCATCAAGAGACCATCGGAATAGGTCAATAAAATAAACCATAAGAAAATATCAAAATGAACAAACTGTCAATGTTATTCATATCTCTTATAAAAGGTGTTGTTTTAGGGTGATTTCAAATGATGTCTATTGTAGGAAAGATATATTTGTAAGACATGTATTGTATGTTGATTGATTTTAACTATTTGATAGGCCATTGATATGAATGTTAACTGACACGTTTGACAAATAACCAAGACTTAGGACTTTTACATTTCAAGTTTATGTTTCGCTAATTGTTGTTTTTGCTTTTGTTTGTGTTACCAAAGGTTGAAGGCGACGATCAATTTATTATGGTTGAAAGTTTATTGCGAGTGAACATGAGATGGGTTGGGTGATTTTTTTTTCCCAATATTTCTAATGTTTTTGAAATTTTTGAAATTTTTTGACGTTTTTTTTGTTATTTTGGGGTTATTTGAATGTTTTAAGTTTTTTAATGTTATGAGGTCGTTTTAGGCTTTTTGTTTTACAAGTGTTTTGGTTTTTGAATTTTCTAAATGTTTTTGAGTTTTCCAAAGATTAGACCAAGAGAATAGTACCTAAGGGGGGACAAACCTATGCCTCGAGGGCTCATCAAAGATGGCCTTGTATACATAACTACGTAGAGGCTTCGTAGTTTGATTATTGGACTTGGATATTAGCACATGATGGCTAGTGTTGTTTTGATTTTGATATTTTTGACCTTTTTAGGGAGTTTTGAACTTATTTAAATGTTTTAGATTTTGAAGATTCTATGTTTTGGATGTTTTTTGGATTTTCTAAATGATACCCAAATCAAGATGTTGAGATCACGTTGTCAGAAATTGGGCATGGATCAAGATTTATTCAAAAGTAAGATGCAAATACTTGCCCCCAGTGTCTAGAAATGTTTGGAACTCCATAAACTGATACATAGATCAAGATAATGGATGGATAGGCATGCAAAGGATGTAAAAGATTTTCTTGTGATAAGATCATCAAGATAGTGCTTAGATATAGGCTATGTGACTGTATGGGATAAAATGGGATCAATGGTATGACCATGTCAAGATTTTTCCATAAGCAAGTTTGAAGTGTACCCCAAACTTTTGTCAAGATGAAGATAATTTGTAGATTTGGACGAAAGATGGATTAGATGGATGGATAAAATGTCAGATTTATTATGGAGGGGACAAGATGCTTCCACCAATAATTGCACACGTAGATGCTCAATTCTACTCATGATGCTTGTTTTCCAGGTTTTCATCATGGTACTTGCCCAAGGCACCATCGTAATGGTTTTCACTGGAGGATAATTTTTCTCTTTTCTATTTTCTTTTTTTTATTTATTTATTATGATTTTTGACTTTGTAGAATTTTTGAATGTTTATGCCGAACCACTTGATGGTGTTGATGTAGGTGACACTACTATCAAGATGTACCAATGGTAACCTACCTAGAGGAGTTGTTTTGCCAAGATACAGGCGCTTTGTATGTAACCCCTGAATGTTCACATCTTCCTTGTCGATAAGTTAGAGTTAACCTTATCTAGATGTGTACATTGTGATAGAGTACCCTTATAGTACTTATGATAAAAATTTGTTGCCAAGACACAGTCATTGCGAGATTTGGATACCATTGATGTTAAAGTGAATGGTGGAATACGATGAGGAATATGAGATGTAGATGGATTGGTTGATAGTTTATAATCTTTGATTCTCCAAACTTGGGATGATGAGTAATGAAAGGTGGATATGGAGATTCAATTGGAATTAGGACCAACTTATTGATATACTTTGTATGTCACTCCTAAAGCTTTCTTTTACACCGGTGGGCATATTTGATGGATGAAATTCCCTTTTTATTTTTCCCCATAGTTTCTTTGACTAATAGAGTTTGATAGGGATGATTTTCTTTATTTTTCTTTGGCAACCATTTGAATTTTATTTGTCCATTTTGATTTTCCAATTCTTTTGCTTCAATGACTTGCTCTTATCTTTGATATATTTTTTTCTATTTGTGTTGGTCCCAATTAGTGAGTGGAAAGATGCAAGGATGACGATTCATGACATGGAAGGTTGAAGTGATGGTAGTGGTTTTATCACAAGGACTCTTCATTCTCCCCATGTTGATGTTTGCATTAGATAAAGTTACCCCTTATAGTATGATAGAGGTATCATTGACACGATTAGATTCCTTGATTGTTGAATAACTAAGACCTTGTTGTTTAAGATTATCAATAAGCTACACTGATTCTAGGATACCCTGTGCATGTAGGCCTAATCCTTTTCCTTGATAATTATTTGTAATTGAATATGATTTGTGTTGGAAACAAGGTGCTAATCCTCCTCTGCTCTATTGTGGATATTCAAACGTGATAGTTTATTCATTGGTAATATAGCTTGCTCTGACAAATATAAGTGATCCAAGTTTATAAATCTTAAATTCTTCAATATATAGGATATCTTCATGCTCAATGTCTTCGATATAAATTTGGGATGTGTTAGATTCTAATTGTTCTTCAAGAGATTCCAATGATTCATATTCAATACAACAACTTTCTTCATGATCACTATGAAATTTTGTGGATTCTGCTATGCATTGATCATTTGTAAGGATGTTGAGAGTAGGAGACTCTTGCTTTGGAAGATCATCTACATGTCTTATGGAAGCATGTGTCTCATGGGTAGATGTAGGAGTGATTGGTGTACGGATATGGTCTTCTTTTGGAAAAAATTGTATGGATTGGATGATACTCACTAAGTCATTTGTAGTGATCCCACAATACTGTTTTACAATTTTTGGCCAAACTGGACACTGAACTGTTTTTTTCTAACTAAATCTTCACTTTCGAGCACCTATAACGGCTAAACCATGAAGAATTTGTAGGTGATGCAAACTAGTGATTTGTGACATTTTGTTTGTAGATTCTAAATATTTTTTTTTCAAAAAATTTGGAATCAGATTGCACTTCTTTTTCCATCTCCTTCGAAAACTAATTTTTTTTCAATAAACACCATTTTTAAGGAGTGATGCTCACCGTATACAACATAATTTTTTTTCCATGAAGGATAAAATTCTATTTTTTTCAAATTTAGATTTGTAACTATGATATCTAGTGCTTTCATTTGGTTTCATAGTGTTTTATTGAATATTTTTGAAGTCAAACCAATTACAATTCAGACATAGGCGGACCTTATACAACATAACCTTTTTTTGTATGTATCGAAATTCTTTTTTTTTTTTACTGGATCAAGGGCATCAATATCTAGTGCACTGATATTTTTCAAAAAAAATTGATAATCTGATATTTTTCCACGTGTAGAACAGAGAGCTTGATTTTTGGTGAAAACCTACATTCACAAGAAATAAAAAATAAATATAATAATAAAATTGAATTTATTTAAAATTATACTTTTTTGGAAGCTTATAATAAGGAATACATACTTACAAAAAATAATTTTTAAATGAATTCATTTGATCCCCCAAAAGGTAAATCAAAAGTGATTTTTTATCAGCATTTTGATAGGTGTAAAGGAGACTCCGTTATAGGTATGGTTTAAAACTAGTGGGGTTCTATCCAAGGGGGTTTGATCTAAGGTGGTTTGATCAAACCCTCTTCAATTGGAATCCTATAAATGGAACTTTTCAAGGCTTAAATCATTATATTTTCTAAAAAAATGTGATTTCAGCAAAAATCAAGATCTCCCAAAAATTGTAAACCAATATTGTGGGATCAAGGGATATGGATTCTTGATCTTGATTGATTTCTGAGTTACCTTCATTATCAAATTGAAAGAGACCCATTAGATCATGATAATATGTAGGAGATATGGATTCTTGATCTTGATTTAGTTTAGAGTTATCTTTGGTAACGAATTGGAAAAGACTCATTATATCATGAAAATATGTAGGAGATATGGATTTTTTATCTTGACTTAGTTCAAAGTTATCCTCGGTATGCTGTAGATTATATTCTTGACAGATCAATTTCAAAGAATGGATTGCTTAGAAAGGGTTCTTGGATGTCTTGAAAATGCGGACATGTGGGTGATAGCTCTTGGATCTAATTTTGTTCATTGGGTATGAGTATTGGTTTAAGGGTTTCTTGATCCTCAAGTGGATTTGAATTAAGTGTTGTATTAAGGATCTCTTTAATATTTGCAACCATGAGATCAAATAATGAATATATCTTGAAATGGACTATTGCTAGACATTGGTGAAGGATTTTGATCATGCTTTGTAAAATATTGTTGATGCATGTCGACATTCTCATTGGGTGAGGTAGAGGAATCATCAATGTGATTATTTAGGGATGAATCTTGAAGGTTATCCTCAACAGTTATTTCCCCTTGATTAATGAGGTCTTATATGAGGTTCTTGATTTTTATGCAGTTTGATGTTTCACAACCTTTTATTTTATCATATTCACAATTTATTGTCATCATACTATGAGAATTTGATTTGAGGTTCATAATCACCTAGTGACTTTGGAAGATTGTTAAGATTGGAATGTACTAGCTTGTTTAACACCAACTTGATTGGCTCCCCTAAAGGAGTGTATTCACATTTTGTGGTGTTGTTGGATTGTATGGCTTGTTGTTGTTGAGGTGATTGTTGATATTGTGTTTGAATTTGTTGGAGTCGATATGTACCATTTTGATGTATGCTAGGGTCATTTTTGTGCATGTTTTGTGAAGATATATTTGTGAATGGATCCATACCATAGTTCATCATGTGTGGATTTGACATGTTTAGGTTTGATATGTTTGTATTTGGTATGTTCATGATTGGGATGTATTGACTTGGTGGGATGATGTTGTGTTGGGGGAAACTCATTCTTTGATTGTTTGGTTGATAGACTTGTAAGTTTTGACATTAATTAAAATCTATCATGTGACAAGACGTTCCAAAGTTTTGACTAGGGATACCCATAGCTGCTATGTCATTGAAGCTAGTAGGATATGATGACCGCATGTATGGATGATATGGGAGTGAATTTGGATATTGGATTGATATTGACATGTTTTTTTTAATTTCAAGATTGAATTTGTAAAGACACCTAAGTGACCCAGGATCAATGTTTGAATGATGAGTTGTTTGGATGGATAGAGGACGTGAAACTTTTAATTTTGACAAAATTTAGACTAGAGATTTTGTTTAGGTATGTTTGATGATGATGATGAACTTACAAACCTTGGAAGTAGACTCATGACTCCAAAGTAGGTTTTCTCATAATGATTTTTACTAACTCAACCAAATACTTGAAAAGAGATTATTTTCAAGCATAAATCCAAACTAGGTGTTAGGATGAAAATCTAAGTCCAAATGATCTATGTCAAAATATTAAGTTGTTTGAAATAGAATTTTTTGATGGTGAAGTTGACAGTTTGTTGTTTATTGATTTGATCCTAATGACAACCTAGAAAGTGTTCTAAAAAGCTCAAAGTGATAGTGAACAATGATTTGTTTGTTGTTGTGTTGATTAATACAAGTGAATAAAAGTCTATTTTGTATTAATTTCAGGTGTTTTAGTGCTTGTTGACCAAAGTGAAGATTCTAGAAATGTTTTGAAGTTCTTTGTTTTTAGTTTTAGACAAAGGCGTCATTTTGTTTACTTCAAAGGCATTGTGGTATTGGTAAATGCATCGATGTTTGACAGAAGCGTCAGACTGTCTAAACAAAGGCATCACTCTACAAATGTCTATTTTCCCAAACAAATATGTTGAGATGTGCAAAGGTGTTGATATGCAGACAAAAGTTATTTTTTAATAAAAACAAAAGTGTCAATTTTCACAAAGGCGTCATGATGTCTAGACAAAGGCTTCAATCTGCTAGAGGATCTTTGATGTGTAAATTTACCTAGGTGTTTGAAATTTTTTGATATGATAAAACACACTAAACAACATGTAAACTGACTCAATTGGTGTTTGGATGTTTTTTATGTGTTCTTCTTCCACAAGATCACACTAATTGGTATCACAATGGTATCCACGATAAAAACACGCCATAGAACACAATCCTAGTTGGAGTGGTAGATTGGGTTTATCTTCTAAAAGTGGGCCCACTGCTAAATATCATTCAATGAATGGAAAACTAGAGTATGCCATGGTCATGTACCACCTTGACACCTCTTACCTTGGAGGAAAAAGTTCCTTTCAAGGGTTTTTGTCACCTCAACAAATATTGGTACATAGATAGTAACTTCATGCGTTGATCCTATCGTTTTGCACCACTAAAAGAAGACGGTCTACAAATGGACTTTAGGCTTCTAGATACATGGCTCATAGTGGAGGTACTCCATAAACACCACCACATACACAAAAATGGTATCGAAATATCATCTCCTTGTGTTCAGAATCACCCAAGAGCATATAGGAATGATTGGATGTCATGAGTGGATTGAGCTACAACTTTCACTCTCACCCCTTTATATAGCCTGATGCAGCAAAAAAAATGTTCTTGAGATCGAACCCTAGGGTGATAAAATCCTTAGCCAAGCCTCCTAACAATAAAGGAAGGAATAGTGTTGTTATTTATCATCACCCAAGATCACACGAACTACAAGGGGAGTGGATATATAAACAACTCCTTCAGTATACAATGATAAAATACAAACTAGAGATATTTCTCGTCACCCAAATTTGCATGAAGTGCAAAGGGGAGAGGATACATATCTTTGGATTACCAATCACGATAAACAAAGCACACATTAATTTTAGGTACACAAAGGATTGAAATGTGTGGTTCATTTTTAAACACCAAATTAAAAGCATGCAAGTTATTTTGTTCAATTTTAATACACCAAATTTAAGTGTTCAAGTTGTTTTGTTCAGTTTTAATGCACCAAATTTAAGTGTTCAAGTTGTGTTGTTCAATTTTAATGCACCAAGGGAAAATGAATTCATTTTATGCGCCAAATCAAATGTGAGGATTGTGTTCAATTTTATTTGCAACAAATTGAAATGTGAATTAGTTTTAGGTGCACCAAGGGAAAATGAATCCTAGATTAACTCTACAACATAAATGTTAGTATCCTTTCTCCCAAATGCCACATGTTGTAAATTGGTTAAGTGAAATCGGGAAACAGAAAACTACTAGAGTTAGCCAAAGATCAAAAACCAAATCAAATTGATCCTTAAGAAGTTAAGTCACTATTTTACCTTACAGAAGCATCATACTATTGTGAAAAGGCATTAGACTATCAAACAGAAGCGTCGCACTACAAATATGCAAAAGCAAGGTAGTTTATTGCAAAAGTGTGGCAGCTTCTTGCAAAGGCATGGCAATTTCTTACAAAGGTGTTGGAGTATATTGCAAAGGTGTTGGAGTTCCATACAAAGGTGTTAGACTGTGTTTTGGGTTACAAAAGCATTGGGATTTGGTTGTAAAAGCGTTGAACCTTTGCAAAAGTCACCCTTTGACTTACAAGAGCGTTGGACCTTTCCAAAAGTGTCATACTACCTCTGTAACCTGCAATGACCGACAAAGCTCAAGAAAAAGATTAGTACATGGACATGGGTCCCACCGAGTGTGTCAAAATATCATATGGTTAATTCAATTGATCAAAATACAATGAAATAAAGCAAGTAAACAAGACAAATGATCAACTAAATGCCATATTCAATGAAATTTAGTAAAAAACATTAGAAAGACTCGATTCAAAGCATTAAACATAAAATTAAAAGCAATTGAACCTAATAGATGATGCAAACCTGCAATCCCATTGTGGATTGAGTGCAAATTGGAGTGGTATGGATGTGGATTGCTCAAATTTCCTAATCCATATTGATGCAAAATCTTGAGTTGATTGATGAATGAATATGATTCACACAAGAAAATATCTAAAATTTCTCAAATGGTGAGTGATGAATTCAAGAGAGTAAGTTTGCATTAAGGTTGTGAATCCTTTTTCATGTAAAAAGGACTAGCTTTTATAGATTTTTGAAACATTAATCAATGGTGTGGATTTAAAATGTTAATCAATGGATGAAATTGAATTGAGGATGTGAGTGTGGATCAATGAATGGATCAAGGTTCAATAATCCTTGAAGACATGGATCAAAGATTTAATCAAGGGTCCATAATCCATGAGGATTCAACAACATCCCTAAATTTTAGGAAATATGTTGAGATATTATTCATGTGGAGGGAAGAATTTGAATTTGAAAAGGGAATATTCCATTAGAATATTCTTTATGCAAGTTGGAGGAATGGAGGAATAATTAGCTAATTAAACAATTTAAGAAAAATCATTTAATTATGCAAGTTGGAAGAATTAGGAACTTTAATTAAACAATTGTGAATTATTTAATCAAAGAGGGAAAATGACATTTAATTAAATAATTTGATATTATTTAATCAAAGAGGGAAGAAAACTAGCATGAAGGTGATGAATTAATCAAATAAAGCTAATTATTCAATTAATATGGAAAAAGGTAAATTTAATTAAATAATTAGATGTTTATTAATTGAATGGATGAAATAGGTAAATTATCAAAAAAATGGTGTTAGTAAGCAAAATTAGTGTGTGATATACTCAGGACATTTTCAGATGTCTACAAAATGATCCTTTGGTAATATATTCCCATTGTATTTTGTTATCTCCCTGTATTCTCCTTCTTCAAGTAGGTATCTTGTTTTGATTAGGATTTTAATTTTTTCCCATTTGTTTAGGTGGTCCTTGTGTGTGTTGCGCCAACTTACAGCATTACAAATAAGTATGTCCTTTAGTATGTCGAGTCTCAACTCTTCATTATTAAAAATTTGTTTTATCTATGTAATAAAAGATAACAGACCTCCTACTCCTGAATACATGGGAAGTTTAATTTTTGAAATGTTGTGTGATATGTGATTTATTTGGTGACATATTTTAGATGTGTCATCTCTACTTTCTCCCAAGTTGCCACAAGGATTTTTTTGTATGTTATTTGAATCTACAGTACAATGTTGAGCATTCTCTAGTATCTTCCTAATCATTAATACTCTAAGGAATCTGATAATCCTCTAGGAATAAATTTTTGGTTCTTCTTGCATCCACACATATAATAATTCCTCATTATCTATGCTATACACATTTCTTTCCATTTTGACTTCTTCTGATTTTGGTTCTTCAAGTTTGTCATTCAATGGTAATCATAAGATTGTGTAGAGGTTTTTTGTGATAACCCACCCTGATCTAGGTTATTTTAATTTCACCAACAATACAGATAATAAATATTTTTTTGCAAAATGACAGTTCTAAACAAATGCAAGAGATAAATAACCAAATTTAATTAATGATTCAGAGGTTACATATGATTCATACCCGGAACTTGCTAGGTAGGGATTGTGCAACTGCCAGAAGTGACCTCTGTCTTATTCTAATCTGCTGATATAAACTGAAAATGTTGAATGAAACTTCAAAGTAAATATGTGAATTCTCATATGATGATCTTTGTGTGAAACCATCCAAACAAGAGACCTTGGGTGATCTTCCACACCTATAGACTCTGTACTAATTGAGGGTTTTCATCCTTAAATCAGCTTGGAACTCCATACCTGCAAACCCTTGTTGCTCAACTTTTTGTTTTTGTATAATAAACTTGGATGCTTGTAACAAAGCATAGGCATCTTATTTATAGATTTTGAGAGCCTAAATCAAAAAGTCATGTTGACTTTAGATATTTTTCCTATGAGTTGTCATCCTTATCCTTTGTAGATAAGATTTTCTTTTTTGCTTTATGAGTTGTCAATCTTATCCTGAGTTGTCATTCTTATCCTCTGTGGATAAGATATTGTGCAATCCTTATCCTCTATGGATAAGATATTTTGCAATCCTTATCCTCTGTGGATAAGATATTTTACAATCATTATCCTTATCCCTTGACTTTGATTTTGACTTCCTTTGACTTTGACTTTGACTTTTACTTTTACTTCCTTCCATTGGCTTTGACTTTTACTTTCTTCCCTTGACTTTGACTTTGACTTTCTTCCCTGGACTTTGACTTTGACTTTTGTAGAAAATATTTTCCTTTTCTTTTAGCAAGGAACTACAAGAGTGTTGTTACTGACCCTGATGTTACTTACTAAAAATACTAAGTAGCAAGGAATAAGTCTTGAATTGCCTTATAAGGCCAACCAACCAACTGAAACATTGAATTGAATATGTAGAGACGAATACACAAGCCTGCTGAAAACTTTTGAATACCCTCCAAAGGGTTCCCTAAACGTCTCATTAGCCTACGAGAACCAAATAGTAGGCTAACCACTGCAAGATATAGATCTCAAAAAAAAGGGGACATTACAGTCCACCCTCCCAAAGATTGCTTGTCCCCAAGCAATCCTCACTTGAACAACCAGGCCTATCTTGAAAGTCGAGATTCCAAACCAATCGATATAATGCTCTGCCCAAGCTCCACTACAACCACCAGAGAAAAGTTGAACTAAACTCGGCAGCCCTGGAAATCACTGTCTGCAGAAAAAGCATACTAGCCAACATAGAAGATCCCAAAGCCCGCAACCCAACTAGAAGTCTTCCATACTCATCACCCGCTAACCTCCGACTGCGTGACTCTGATATATTCTTCACCAATTTGAAGTTGGTGAAGCAACATACTGTAATAAACTCCATCTGGATACCATACTCTTATGTGTAGCCATGCATGGATTCCTTCACCCTTTTTATGATGCTTCCTTTGATGAAAACAACTTTGTGATGACATAGTACAAAGCATCAATCCTCTGCACTCTTGATTACCTTCATGCATTGGGTTATAATCTAGAAGACAATCAAATTACTTACCTTCAATTTTTGATTTGAGAATTGCAACAAGCTCAAACCAAACATTTTGCTCAAGTGCATAATCCTCAACAAAGCTTTTATGAAAATCAACCCTGTATGTTTCATGAATTGAAACACGCTACTCATAGGCTACATTAACATCATCTGAATGATTTAAAGGTTCATCAATAGTTGCTAATTTGAAAGTGTCAGCATGCTCCAAACCATCATTCAAATCAAGCGGGGCATCTTCCTCATGCACATCTTGGAACTCCACTTTGTAAAGTAGGTTATCATAAGGTGTCTTTGCTTCCATCTCAAAAAATGGATTACCATAAACCTAAAAATTACTCCTAACATTTTCTTTAGGTCATTCATCCCCATGGTCTAACTCGCCTTCATAAGGAGGCTCTATGTTATCTTCTTCAAGAGGACTCAAGTACTCTTCCTCTATAACTGCTTTAGAATTTTCAACTTCATCATCATTTGTTTTTGGTTCCAATATTTTATTTTCAATCTTCCCCTTATGTTTGGATTTTATCACTGTCATATAGTACCCCTTGATGTTAGGGTCCTTCATAAGTTTTGAGAGTCCTTCTATCAACTCAAAAATAGACTTACCCATAGCCATCTTTTCTCTACCTCTAACAACAGCAGGTGTTGATCACCAACAAGCAAAGATGTGAACCCACTAAATTTATAATTTACCATTGAAGTGATAAATGTGTGTCCTACATTGTTTAACTAAATTCTTTAAACGATTGTCTTTGTTTGACACATTGTCATTTTTCCAAACAATTTACTTGCTTGTTGCTATATGTTGCTTCTTGATTGACATTCAGTGTACCATGCCAGAGAGTACTAAAAATAATATTATGACAATTTGACCTTATATTATTGATTCGCAAAGAATATCCACTTAGAAAATAATATCATATTTAAAGCATCTCAGTATAATCCAGAAAGAGCATAACATGACCTTCCCACTACTAGATCAGACCCAGTGAATGTGTTCTCAAACCCAGCAAAGATAATAATGTATTGATAGCAGCTTATAGTTAGTTTCTGAGTAAAACATAGTGAGCAGAACATATACAACAGTCCCTAATTTTATTACAGTAGCATAACTCTTATACAAAATATTAATGGCATATATCAAGTCAAAGGAGCAGGTTGTGGGCATATAAATCCTTCAAATTTATTTTTTGCCTCTTCAGAAGTACCTGATCTACCTTCAACCACAACTACCTAATATTTCCTACTAACTGCAGACTTAAAAAAATTCTTAAGCCATAAACCTATGATGGAGTTGAAACCCCAATAATGATATTGATATTCCTACCTTTGCATGAAATAAATCCCTAGATAATTGAATCAAATAATATTTATTCTATAATTAGGTCAATATGTTTGATACTTTGAAATTCATCAAACCCTAGCACTGAAATTTTTTTACTTTTTGAAACCCCTTAGGTTGGCAGGAGATTTTGTGCTCTGATACCAATGTGATAACCCACCCTTATCTAGGTTATTTGAATTTCACCAACAATACAGATAATAAATATTTTTTGCAAAATGACAGTTCTAAATAGATGCAAGAGATAAATAACCAGATTTAATTAATGATTCAGAGGTTACATATGATTCATACCCGGAACCTACCAGGTAGGGATTGTGCAACTGCCAGAAGTGACCTCTGTCTTATTCTTATTTGCTGATATAAATTGAAAATGCTAAATGAAACTTCAAATTAAATATGTGAATGCTCATATGATGATCTATATGTGAAACCATCCAAACAAGAGACCTTGGGTGATCTTCCACACTTGTAGACTCTGTACTAATCTAGGTTTTTCATCCTCAGATCAGCTTGGAACTCCATACCTACAAACCCTTGTTGCTCAAATTTTTGTTTTTGTATAATAAACTTGGATGCTTGTAACAAAGCATAGGCATCTTATTTATAGATTTTGAGAGCCTAAATCAATAAGTCATGTTGACTTTAGATATTTTTCCTATGAGTTGTCATCCTTATCCTCTGTAGATAAGATTCACCTTTTTGCTTTATGAGTTGTCAATCTTATCTTGAGTTGTCATTCCTATCCCGAGTTGTCATTCTTATCCTCTGTGGATAAGATATTGTGCAATCCTTATCCTCTGTCGATAAGATATTTTGCAATCTTGTCCACGATATTGTGCAATCTTATCCTTTGTGGATAAGATATTTTGCAATCATTATCCTTATCCCTTGACTTTGATTTTGACTTCCTTTGACTCTGACTTTGACTTTTACTTTCTTCCATTAGCTTTGACTTTGACTTTCTTCCCTTGACTTTGACTTTGACTTTTGTAGAAAATATTTTCCTTTTCTTTTAGCAAGGAACTGCAAGAGTGTCGTTACTGACCCTGATGTTACTTACTAAAAATACTAAGTAGCAAGGAATAAGTCTTGAATTGCCTCATAAGGCCAACCAACCAACTGAAACATTGAGTTGAATATGTAGAGACGAATACACAAGCCTGTTGAAAACTCTTGAATACCCTCCAAAGGGTTCCCTAAATGTCTCATTAGCCTACGAGAACCAAATAGTAGGCTAACCACTGTAAGATATAGATCTCGAAAAAAAGGGGACATTACATTTTTGTTCTTAGTGTTATGATATTCTTCTATGTTTACTTATTTTGTGTATGATTCATTTGAGTTTTTCCCGAGGGGAATGTGGACTATTATGTTTTTGTTAGAAAAATAACATTTTTTCCTTCCTTGAGTCTACAATTTCTTTTGCATTGTTAAATCACCTTAGTTCTAGTAATGTGTTGAATGAATCAAAGTTTTATTTGATGGCAACTACTTAAAATTCTACAAATTTTTTTACTCCTCTAACACTTACTTCTACTTGTTTCCAATTTCCCAAGGTTTTCATCCTGATACCATCTTCTAGGTTAATGTTGTAGGGTTTGTTCAAGTTTAGGTTTTTCTATTTGTTCCCACGCCCTTTTTGGGAGCATGTTTATGTCAACTCCTAGGTCTACCATTACATTGGTTATTTTCTTATGGTATATGCTAACTGTAATCATGATGGGTTGTGTCTTCCATTGTCTATATCATTATTTTCTATTGTTCTTACTTGTGGTGCTTTATTCTACTTATTCCATTACTTGAAATTTTTCTTTAGTTTATCCAATATATTAGAATTTTTAGATATTTTTATCAATTTTATGAGTAGTCCCACTTCTTGTTCAAAGAAGTAGTCATTATGTTCCGCTTCTTGACCTTGTTCCTTTTTGAAAATTTTTGTTGTTTGTTCTACTATTTGGCCATTTTATTTATTGGTTGGGTGGAATTCTTCCTCATTCGTAGTGGTTTCTTCTTTTGTGGTTACATTTCTATCATTTGCAGTATTTGTTGCATGTTTGGTAACTAAGTTGTTGCTTTGTTTTTCTTTCTATTGTCTACTCCTATACAAGTCTAATGTCCTTCAAAGCTACTAGCCTCAACAGTATCAATATCAATTTTCTCTACTTTTTGGCATCTCGTATTTGTTTCATCAAATTCTTTTGGTATTTTTTTTAAAATGTGGCTCCTCTAGGCGTATTTAAATTCTGAAGCTCATCGCTTTTTGATTGCAGTTCACATTCTTATAATAGGTTTGGGATTTTTCACAATTGAATATATAATGCTTTGTGCTTCCATAAAATCCACATGATTTTTCTTATCACCCCAACATTTAATTATGAAGTGTCCTTACTTACCGCAATTGAAGCAAGTGGCATCTATTCACCTTCTTCTTGTTAGAATTGTGAAAAAACACAAAACCATGAGCCACAGGATCAAACAACGAACAAAGACACCTTCCATGCAAGATATCTGCAAACAATATATGCAATATTCCTCAAGAATAAAAAGCTACAGAAGCAAGAAACTATCAAAAATATATGAAAGCTCAAGCCAATCTCAGAGAGATAATCACAATGAGGGTTGAGTGCTATATAGGAGCAAAACCCTAAAAGCATAAAAGCACTCCTAAGTTTAGCTTAAGTGCATGAGAATAAATTAGACTAATAATTAATTAAACATTAATTATAAGCTAATGCATGATTACTCTAACCCCCCCCCCTTAATATGAACTTAGGGAGTAGCTAAAAACCCTAAAAAATAAAATGCATGATCGGTCCTAACAAACAAGGTCTGAGTAGGTACCCATGTACAAACAAAAGATCTGTTAAAATTGGAGAAAAAGGAGAAAAACCCTATGGGAGAAAACTCCTCTCCAAAAGAGAGAAAGGTGAATGAAGGTTTGAAAAAGCCTCCAATTCAAGGTGTGAATGACTAAGAAGCCTCCAACTGAAATAATATCCTAAAAAAGAGGAACATGTAGAACATCACATAAGCACGAAGTTGTAGACTATTTTTGAATGATGACTGATATAGTGCTAAAATGAAGAACCTCCAGAAATAGGAATGTGAGAGTGTCCATATGGTAAATGATCCATCTCACTGAAATGCATGTAACCAACCGTTGATGTATGCTCTATTTGAAAGTACATAGGAACAAGAACTAGATACATAGATCACTCCAAACTATGAAACCAAAGAAGCATTAGCACCAATAGTAGAAACCCCCCCATAATGTTGAAAAGGGAGAGCCATGGTAGGTACATTGAAACTGTGTGAAACCAATAACTGCATGTCAAAGAAACAACCTACAAATAAAAGGGTGTACAAACTAAGGCACACACGCATGAGGCAAGAATCACTAGATTCACTATTGTTGTGGAAGGGACACTCACTTGAAAAAGGTTTGATGGGAAACCAAAGGCAAAGATCAACCCCCTCATGGCACTTTATAGCATAGTGCAAATACAAAAGGCACAATACGATGTGCAAGATCCCCAAAAAATATAAACCAAAATGACACTATCTTAATGCATCTACAAAGAGAATGTGCATGAAAAAGATGTCTACAATTCCTAGGAAAGAATACTAGAAATACATCTAGAATAGCCAAAAAATGAGTCATCCCACGTAAACAAAAAATTTCTAGGAGCTAAGACATCTAAGTAATCCACCATAGTGTGAAAACACAAAAAATTGAATAAAATGTACTTGGAGAGCAATCTGGAAAAGTGCATAGTTGGAACTGAAGAGCCCTAAAAGACAGTTCCAATGCCACTGGAATCTTGAAAAGTGGGGAAACTAGTCAAAAGTTACGAGCTCAAGACTGAAAATCAAAAATTTTAACTTCAATAGGTTGTAGAATGCACCAACAGCAAAATCAAGTGATGAGAACCACACCACTGGAAAGTTGGCGGAACAAGATTTCTAACAATATCTCATTCATCAAAATCTAACATCATACGCAAAAGTTATGGCCAAAAGAAAAAATTGCTCCCTAGAGGCCAAAGAAGGGGTCAAAGAGGGGCCATGCAAACTATCTGTATGGCTAACGCCCATGTTGACATCAGCATCCATATATATGACATCATACTAACGTTAGCAAGAATATTTGACAGAATATTCCCCCCTGCTCAAAATTTTTTTCCCGGATCCCCTAGAAAAAATTTGCTAGGAAAACGGTGATATGACAGAATATTTTGTGGAATCTAAAAGATTCTTATCACCTCCAAAAAATTTGCTCATCCGGAAAAAATCACTGAAAATTTTGACCAAAAAATCATGCATTACCGCTGAAAAATGTTTGAGGGCCGAAAAATCAAAGTCAGCCACCAAAAAATAAGAAACAACCAGTAAAAGTTTTTGTGGCAAGAAATTTCTACCGTCACCCAAGAAGGAAGTTGGATGGCTTAAAAAGTCATTGAATTTTGTGGAGCTCATGGCAGGTATGGCCTACGCAAGGCATTAAAGCCTGTGCAGGCTTTGAAAACAAAATCGTGCCCATATAAATTTAAAGTGCCACCCTTGCCTCCTTTTAAATAAATTTGACCCCATCATTTATTTTTGTGATTTTTTTTTGAACTTCATGTCGCAGAGCCATACAAGGGTCGTGTGGGCCCCTGTACAAAAAACATTTGCCTCAAAAGCTCTCAACATTGAAATAGGGAAAATTTATAGTCAAAATTTGTGGAATCAACCTCTTGAATGCAACGAAAAGGTCCTTTTCATACCAAAACGTGTTGAAAATGTAGCTACCCTCCATATATGAAAAAAATTGCTTCAAACCCTCGTAGATCTGACCTCAGGAGTCCAAATCAGGCCAAATCTGACTTTCTCAATAGCTCTGAATCCAACAGTGAGATCTTTTTTGTGCCAAAACGCACCTAAAATCTTCCACCTCCAAATTTTGCAAAAAAGAAAAGGGGATTCATATCTAAAGCCTGTAACCCTTGTTGAAGAAAAAACTTCACAAATTGAGAAGGGGTTCGATGAATCCAGGCTCTGATGCCATGTTAAAATTATGAAAAACCACAAAACCACAAGCCACATGATCAAACAAAGAACAAAAATGCCTTCCACGCAAGAGATCTGCAAACAATATATGCAATATTCCTCAAGAAGAAAAAGCTACAGAAGTAAGAGACTATCAAAAAGATATGAAAGCTCAAGCTAATCTCAGAGAGATAATTAAAATGAGGGTTGAGTGTTATATAGGAGAAAATGTTGGAAACACAAGGGAAGACAACTGAGAGAGGGGGTGAATCATTTGTCACATAAATTATACATATTAAACTTATTCTCAGATCTAATAAATAAGCATGAAAGCATAAACCATCACCACATCAAAGACACACATAACACCAAGATTTTTACGTGGAAACCCTATTAGGGGAAAAACCACGATGGAGGTTAGTCCACAAGATTATACCCTGTTGAAAGTATTACAAATGGGGAATGCACATGCATTTAGGCACACTTCCTCAAGCACACTACTCAAATACAAAAGGCTTACTGCCCAAAGGAAGACTCACTATCTTATAGTCACATTCAGATTACATCTGAAAGATTTTGAACTAAGAAAATAGCATCTTCTAATGCCTGATTACGGTTTTGGTTAAGCACATAAACACTTGCATCTACTCACTCTTTTTCACACTTTACTTCTACTTTTGAAAGATTAGAACATTATTCACACTTAGCACAGAGCATACATCACACACCATACCTTCAAATGGTATAAAAAATCAATCATATATATCTGCAACTAAGGATAACATCAACTACATGTCGGCCCAACAAAATATGAAATGTGTACAAATTGTCGGCCCAAATCAATAAACAATTTATCAATGCAGAAAAAACAATGTCAACCAAAACATAGTAAGGATCCAAAACAACATCCTCAAATACGAAACACCTTCAAAAATTATGCCTCGAAGACCCGCAACACGCTACAATCACCTTGTCGGCCATGATCATGAAAAACATGAACTCACAAAAGAAAATCACCAATCACGAGCACAACGATCAATCTGAACCAACAACACAGATAGAGCACAATCTAGAAACATCCACAAGAATCATGAATCACCATAGAAGCATCTGCAACAACTCAAATTACTAGAATCACATCATCTTCTTTCAGGAACACCAACTACAGCAACAAAACAAATGTCAGAACATAGATACTCATAACTCAATCAAATATTCATGCGAACCTCTAAAACTTCATGTGGATAAACTAGATATACTTGTCAAAAAACCCTTTAATCCACAACCTCTTATCAACAATATACTGAGCTAGCCACCATACTGAACTTCACTGCATCATCGACAACCTGCAACTTATTTTATTACAATTTTCTCAATATCCTCGACATATACAGCCTTAAAGACATTAATGGCAATAGTGTTGACATCAATGACAACCACATATCAAAAATATCCAACAATCTCCCCCTTTGGCATTGATGGCAACACATGATGTGAAAAACACCATCAACGATACTTTCTCTTAGCACTTTCTCCCCCTTAGATTTTGACTCTTTTCTCCTTAACTCTTTCATAGTTTTTTCCCATGACTCTTCTCCCCCTTTCACATCAATGACAATGGTACACATTATCTTTCTCTACACAAGCTTTGAACCACATTTCTAAACATCTGACTACTCCCCCTGAGTAGTAGCCACCACAACATCAATATGGATCACAAGATATGACTATGAAATACACGGACTGATGCAAGTCAATGCATTTTAATTTTGATTAGGAGGGGTAATCACCCCTAGCTTCCCTCTGAGATACTCAAAATTATCCTTAAATCCAAGTTTCAACAAATACTTGTCCAATCTAGAATACCATGCTCTTGGGGCTTGCTTAAGTCCATACAATGCTTTCTTCAACTGACAAATCATATCTCCCTAATCAGTCAATTGAAATCCATCAGGTTGCTCAATATACACTTCTTCTTCCAGTTCACCATTTAGAAATGTTGACTTGACATCCATCTGATAAACCTTGAAGCTTTTGTATGCAACATAAGCAAGAAATAGTCTCACAGCTTCAATCCTAGCAACATGAGCAAAAGTTTCTTCAAAGTCAATTCCTTCCATTTGAGAATATCCTTTACACACAAGTCTTGCTTTGTTTCTAACAACTTCACCTTGCTCATTCAGTTTGTTCTGAAAGACCCATTTAGTTCCAATTACAATTATTTCCTTAGGTCTAGGAACAAGAATCCATGTATCATTCTTCTCAATTTGCAGTAGTTCTTCTTTCATTGTTTCCACCCAATGTTCATCTTTGCATGCTTCATTGACACTATTAGAGATCAAATAGTATTCTTCTGCAATTCTTCTCCTAGTTTGAACACCTTTGTTCTTATCACCTATAATCTAATCTTCTGAATGATTTAGTCTTACATACCTTGGAGTCTTAGGGTATTCTTGAACTTCAAACTCTTGTGATCTCACTTCTGCACTTTCACTAGTTTCTTCCTCTTGATTTTCTAGATTCACCGAAATGATATGAACTTGATTTAGAGTCTGAACTTTCTTTCCTTTATCTAAACTATCATTTTGATCGTCTGAATCATATCCACTGGTTCTAGATGGTCTAACTATGTCTTCATCAACCTTGACATTAGCACTTTCAATTACTTTCCTCAATCTCTTATTATAGCACTGGTAGGCTTTACTTTTAGTAGAATAACTAAGAAATATCCTTCATCACTTCTAGCATCAAACTTTCATATATCTTCATCTCTTTTGATATAGAATTTACTCCCAAAGATTTTGAAATATCTAACAGTAGGCTTATGACCAAACCATAGCTCATAAGGAGTCTTACCGGTATCACCTTTGACATGTACCCGGTTGAGAGTGTAAATAGTAATACTCACAGCTTCTCTCCAGTAGATATGTGAAATAGTTCCTTCCAGCATCATGGTCCTAGCAGCTTCTTGAATTGTCTTGTTCTTCCTTTCCACAACTCCATTTTGCTGAGGGGTCTGCAGGGTAGATAATTGTCTCTTTATCCCATGCTCTTCACAAAAAGAATTAAACTCACCGGAAGTGAATTCACCACCTCTATCTGATCTCAGAAATTTAATCTTCAGACCTGTCTCTATCTCAACCATAGCCTTAAAAATCTTGAATTTCTCTAGAGCTTCAGATTTTTACCTTAAGAAAGTAACCCACATCAATCTAGAATAATCATCAATAAGTAACATGAAATACCCATCTCCTTGTAAACTTCTAACTCTAGAAGGACCACACAAGTCAGTATACACAAGCTCCAACACTTCATTCAAACAATGTTGTTTGCTTTGGAATGAAACTCTAGTTTGCTTCCCTAACTGACATTCCTTGCATATAGCATTAGTAGGTTTTATCAACTTAGGAAGATCTCTCACTGCCTAAGTAGAACTTATCTTGATAATATTGTCAAAGTTCACATGACACAATTTCCTATGCCACAACCAAATTTCATCAAATTGAGCAATCAGAAAACTTTTACTAGTAGCACTTAGGTGAAAGATATTACCTTTTGTTTTTGTACCAGATACAATCACATTTTGGAACTCCCCAATATTCTACACTTTCCATCCTTGAATTAAAGATTGTATCCCTTGTCAACCATCTATCCAACACTTAAGATATTATTCTTCAAACCTTCCACATATAGAACATCATCAGTATTATGCTTACCATCAAGAGAAATGGATCCTCTACCACAAATTACACTAGCTTTGTCATCACCAAATCTTACAACACCACCATCATACTTTTCCAAGATCACAAATTTACTTTTATCACCTGTCATGTGATGAGAGCATCCACTGTCAATCACCCATTCATCTTTTTCTTCAACTATGGCAGCTAGAGCTTTCTCCACATTTATGCAACTAGCAAATTCAGTAGATACTGGATCATTTTCCTTGATAGCAATAAATACCCATTCATCCTCACTTAAATTCCTTTATCAAATTCATCATCTGTCACACCTTCATCAGCAACATAATAACACTTTCTTTGGAATCTAGGCTTGTTAGGTCTTGGCTTAGGAAATATTTTTGGACACCTTGAGGCAAAATAACCTATCTTATTACAAGAAAAACATTTAAGAGGCAATTTCCCTTTATACTTACCTTCTCCTCTGGCTACCCTCTTGACAATAAGTGTTTCAAGCTCATCTATTTTTCTCTCTTTGTCTTCAATCTCTCTCATTTCCTACTCATACTTGGACATTTTTCTAGAAGAACTTTCTCCCGGATCATATCTCTGCTTATCTTTTCTAGAGATAGTACTTTGAATGCAGATTTTGTCTTAGGAAGAGATTCACCAAACTCACTTAACTCAAAAGCAGCAAGCTTATCAATCAACATGTCTCTGGTTACATTTGTCACAGTCCAAATATCCTCAATAGCAGCAACTTTGTGTTTGTATGCAGCAGGAAAGGATCTGAGCACTTTAGCAAAAATATTTGATTCTTCCAATGTTCCACCAGCACATTTGATACTACGCACAAGTTCATTCACTCTCTGCATAAAAGAAGTGATGTTCTCATATTCACCCATTCTCAAAATTTCATATTTCCCTTTCAGGCTTTATAGCTTAGAAATCTTCACAAGGGTATCACCTTCATACAAAGTTTCCATTTTTTTACAGATCTCATAAGCAATCTTCAACTCCATTACATTTGTCATCTCAGAATTAGTCAAAGCACTCAACAATGCCTCCTTAGCCCTGATATTGTACTCAGCTTCCTTAATCTCACCTACAGTAGAAGGACCATTCTATGGGATGATATACTTATTCTCTGTAATTGTCCAATAAGGTTCACCAATGCATCTCAGATGACACTCCATTCAATTCTTCCACAAAGAATAATTAGTTCCATCAAATCTCAAGTCATCCTTCTTATATGTCACCATCCCGGATCACCTCAAGTGATCAAGCTTCTCTGGAGGAACCCACTCTGATACCAAATTTTGGCAACACAAGGGCAGACAACTAAGAAGGGGGGTGAATCAGTTGTCATAGAAATTATACATATTAAACTTATTCTTAGATGTGATAAATAAACATGAAAGCATAAACCATCACCACATCAAAGACACACATAACACTAATATTTTTACATGGAAACCATGTTAGGGGAAAAACCACAGTGGAGGTTAGTCCACAAGATTATACCTTGTTAAAAGTATTACAAATTGGGAATGCACATGCATTCAGGCACACTGCCTAGAGCACACTACTCAAATACAAAAGGCTTACTACCCAAAGGAAGACTCGTTGTCTTACAGTCACATTCGGATTACATATGGAAGATTTTGAACTAAGAAAATAGCATCTTCTAATGACTGATTACAGTTCTGATTAAGCACATAAACACTTTCATTTGCTCACTCTTCTTCACACTTTACTTTTGCTTTTGAAAGATTAGAACATTATTAGCACTTAGCACACACCATAAATCACACACCATACCTTCAAATGGTATAAACAATTTATCATATATATCCACAACTAAGGATAACATCAACTACATGTCATCCCAACAAAATATGAAATGTGTACAAACTGTCGGCCCAAATCAATAAACAATTTATCAATGTAGACAAAACAATGTAGGCCAAAACATAGTAAGGACCCAAAACAACATCCTCAAATATGAAACACCTTCAAAAATTATGCCTCAAAGATCCGCAACACGCTACAATCACCCTGTCGACCATGATCATGAAAAACATGAACTCACAGAAGAAAATCACCAATCGCGAGCACAATGATCAATGTGGACCAACAACACAGATAGAGCATGATATAGAAACATCCACAAGCATCATGAATCACCACAGAAGCATCCACAACAACTCAAATTACTAGAATCACATCATCTTCTTTCAGGAACACCAACTAAAGCAATAGAACAACTGTCAGAACACAGATACTCATAACTCAATAAAATCTTCATGCAAACCTCTGAAACTTCATGTGGATAAACTAGATATACTTGTCAACAAACCCTTTAATCCACAACCTCTTATCATCAATATAATGAGCTAGCCACCATACTGAACTTCACTGCATCACCGACAACCTGCAACTTATTTTATTACAATTTTCTCAATATCCTCAACATATACATCCTTAAAGACATTAATGGCAATAGTGTTGACATCAATGATAACCACATATCAGCAATATCCAACAGAAAAAGCATAAAAGCATAAAAGCACTCTTAAGTTTAGCTTAAGTGCATTAGAATAAATTAGACTAATAATTAATTAAACACTAATTATTAGCTTATGCATGATTACTCTAACACTTCTTCCTCTACTTTGCCTCTATCTACTCATAATTGGTGTCACGTCTCATTCCATGCATAACATAATTATTAAATTGAAGAGGTTAAACTATTAAGAAAATTAAAAAAATTATTGAGTGTGAAAAAAAAATTAAAATAAAGTAATAAATAAATTGCTTAATTTATTATATATTATATGTGTGTGTGTGTGTAAATAATAATGTAAGAAATACATTATTATTGTATAAAGATTTGACAATTAAAAGCTTTTAAACTATACTGCAATATTATTAAATAAAGTTTAGTTATAAATTAAAAAATAAATAAATAAAGATTATTTAAACTAATTATTAAGTTTTATTTAATTCCAAAAACAAAAAAAAATTGCATGTCTAGGAAAGTGGAAGCGAACGAGGATATGCATGAAATTTATTTGTAATTGATGATATGAGTTTGTAGGAGAGTGGGTGTTTTACAAAGAGAGCACTTCCTTGCATGCATTAAAATGCATGATGCATGCAAAAATGGGCACAACGTGCATGTAGTGAGGAGCATATAGGGGAAACAACATAACACTCAAAAAGAGGAATAATGCATTTGCACCTTTGTACAACTTTAATATCATTTTTTTCAAATGCAACAATTTTGAACATATTACAAGGAACTGTAAAAGCAATTTTGTGAGTCCTCCTTTATCGGAAAGTGGGAGAAAAGAATTAGAGAGTATAAGTCTTGAATCAAGAAAGATCTAGAAGAAGGTTCCTAAAGAGAAGAAGTCTGAAAAATCAATGATTGCTCAAACTGCACTACATGCTCAAAAGGAGAAGAACCTGTGGATCATAGACAGTGGTTGCTCTAGCCATATGAGTGGAGGTAAGAGTAAGTTCATGAATTTCAAGAAACTTGAAGGTGGTTTAATGAACCTTGGAAACAATTTAATTACCAAAATCTCTAGTAAGGGTACTTTAAGTCTTGATGGTGGTAAAACAAAGACACGTGATGTTTTGTATGTTGAAGGTTTAAAGCATAATTTGTTAAGTGTCAGCCAAATGCGTAACAAAGGCTACAAGCTATATTTTAGTGCTAAAGGTTGTGAAATCGGGGAATCAATTACCGGTGAATTGATTGCAGAAGGAAGTAGTATAGACAGTGACATTTATCATCTCAATGGATTGAATGGATAGAGTTGTCTCACTACGTAGAAAGATGAAAGTTGGGCACAAAAAATGAGGACAAGAATTTTGATGATATTGTAAATATTAGTTCAAAAGGACTAGTATGGGATATTTTGAAGATCAAGAAGCCTCAATCAATCAGTTGCAAGCCATATCATGAAGGGAAGCAAACAAGAAGCAAATATCTTGCTAAAGAGTATTCTACATCAAAACCACTAGATCTAGTTCATACAGATTTGTGTGGACCAATGAGGACAAAGAGTCCACAAGGAGATAGGTATTTTATGATGCTCATTTATGATTACACTAGGATGACTTGGATAACATATCTAAAAGAAAAGGTAGAATCATTTGAGAAGTTTAAGGAATTCAAGGCATTAGTAGAAAATGAAACCAGAAGGACAATCAAGGTTTTGCGATTAGATAGAGGTGGAGAATTCACTACTGAGAAGTATGACAAATTCTGTGAAGAGCATGGGATCCAGAGGAAATTATCTACTCCTAGAACTCCACAGCAAAATGGAGTTACAAAAATAAAGAACCGAACTACACAAGGGATGGAAAAAAATTATGCTATGTCAAGAAAAACTACCAGATATGTACTGGAGAGAAGCTACACAAACTGTTGTATATATTCTGAACAAAGTTCATATTAGGCACAAAACTAAGGAGACGCCATATGAGCTATGGAGAGGAAGACTGACATTAGTAAGAGACCTCAAAATATTTGGAAGCAAGTGCTACATCAAGTGAGATGAAGAAAATTTGGGTAAGTTTGATTTCAAATCATATGAAGATATTTTCCTTGGTTATTCCTTAAGAAGTAAAGCTTACATATGTTATAACAAAATATTGAATAAGATAGTTGAAAGTGAAAATGTGAGAGTTGATGCTCGACTATTCAGTCTACTAGCATTCCAAAAGTAGAAGATGATGAAGAATCAATTCAAAACATCATTGAAGATTTAGAAGAAGTTGCTCCAAAAACTCCAACAAAGTATGTTCAAAAAAATCACTTTGTAGATCAAATCATAAGTAATAAAGATAGTGGGGTTCAGACCCGGAAGAGACTTGAGAAAATCAGTGAACAAGTACACTTTGCTTTACTGTCAAAGATAGAACCTAAGTCATACAAAGAAGCAAGAAAAGAATAGGGATGGATAGAAGCTATGGAGGAAGAACTGAACCAAATCATGGAAAATTGAACTTGTGAACTTGTCACAATACCTAAAGGTAAGAATGCAATTGGAACCAAGTGGGTGTTTAAAAATAAGCTAAATGAAGAAGGTGAAGTGATCTGAAATAAGGAAAGACTTGTGCGTAAAGGGTATGCTCGGGTTGAAGGCATAGAATTTGAAGAGACATTTTCTCTAGTGGATAGATTGGAGGCAATCGGGATGTTCTTAGCTCTTTCAACATTGAAGAATTTTAATGTGTAACAGATGGATGTGAAATCAACATTCTTGAATGGACAACTTGAAAAAGAGGCTTATATTGAACAACCAAAAGGATTTCAATGTTCCAACAATCTAGATTATGTTTGTAGATTGAAGAAGACTTTGTATGGACTCAAACAAGCTCCCAGAGCTTGGTATTCAAGGTTGGATGGATACTTGTAGCAACAAGGATTCTAGAGAGAAAGTGTGAATAGTAATTGTACATGAAAAAGAATGAGAACAAATGCTAATAGTTGTGGTTTATGTAGATGACATCATTTTTGGAGGTAGCAGTGAAGAAATGTGTAAAAAATTTCAAAAGGAAATATAGAATGATTTTGAGATGTCTATGTTAGGAGAATTATCTTTCTTTCTTGGATTGTAAATTATACAATCAGACAAAGGCATTTTCATTTCACAACACAAGTACATAAAGGAGATGTTGAACTTGAGTTTAGGGTGGAAGATTGCAAACCAATTGCAACACCCATGGCTATCGGGTGTAAGTTAAGTAAATATGATGAATCTACTATGGTAGATTAGACCTTGTATAGGTCCATGATTGGCAGTTTGTTGTATGTGACATCTTGACCGGATATTATGTAGGCAGTTGGAATAGTTTCTAGATTTTAGGAAGGACCAAAAGAGACTCATGTTAAAGCAATGAAGAGGATATTTAGGTATTTGAAGGCCTCTGAAGATTTTGGATTGTGGTATCTAAAGAGTGATAATTTCACTCTGACTATATACACAAATATACAGATTGGGTAGGATGTGTTGATGACTGAAAGAGCACAAGTGGCGGTGCATTCTTTCTTAGTGATAGTTTGGTGTCCTAGTTGAGTAAGAATTAGGAATTAGTTTCTCTATCTACAACATAAGCAAAATATATTTTTGCACTCAGGTGCTTTAGATGAACCAAAATCTGAAGGAAATGAAGGTTGAGTTTGAAGACCCTATCACTATTCTTTGTGATAACACCGGTGCAATAAATATTTTAAAGAATCTGATGATGCACTCAAGAACAAAACACATTGCAATCAAGTATCATTTCTTGAGGGAGAAGGCTATGAAGAAGGAAGTAAGATTGGAATATGTGGATACAAAGGAGAAAGTTGTGGATATATTCATGAAGCCACTTCCTAAGGAGACATTTGAGTTTCTCTAACATAATTTGGGATTTGTTGCTCCCTCCACTTGAATCAAGAGGAAGCATAAGGTGAGGGGGAGCTTAGTCTCCCTGAAACAAGAAGGATCGGTGGTCTTGCAAAATACTTTCAGAAGCAGTAAAGCATGGACTCGAGGGGAGTATATCTGAGGAACAGGTTTTCAAATGATGTAGTGTACCGATAAATGTGGAAAAGATTGCAAAAATGGTGCCTCCTTGTGGGAGGAGTAAGTGGATGTTAGTATAGGTATTGTTGACCCTTTTCCATTGATTTCAAAGAGGGAGAAAACGAGCTCAAAATGTTGAATTAAGGAGTGAGTGAACTTAGAATGTTGAATTGCTCAGAAAGAATAATCTTGGAATGCAATATCTTTCATAGGGGGAGAAAATTCTATAGGCAATAAATCATTCAAAAATATAGTATGGTGGTGTCCAACATTTTGTTGTTTGTCATCAATGACAAAGGGGGAAATTGTTGAACATAGGTTGTCATTGATGTCAAAGGATTGTCAAAGGCTACTGTCAATTATTGTCAAAGGGTTTCAAGGTTGTCAAATGTGAAGGTTGTCAAAGATAAAAGAGATTGTAAGAGTACTTGAATTATCAATATATTTCCCTTGACTTAAAGTGATATATATTCAGAAGTAATAATCATGAAGAAGTTGTCTCACCAATCAAATCCTATATCAAGTAGTATACATCAAGTTTTATTGAAGACATGATTGCCTTCAAATAGTTGGTGTGTTTATTATACCATGCAAAGTATGCAATTAGTATGAGTGTGGTGGTCCAAAATTTTGTGGAAGGATATCTTTTGGACTAAAAAATTTCTAACAATAGAAGGAATTTCATGCAAAAATGCAGTACTACTTTGCGGTTTGGAAGGAGAGTATGCCTACACTAGTTTTATCATTTTCCTAAGTTTCTAGAGGATATGTTCTGCGTGTAAGAATTTTGAAGTGTCAAAAGGTTTTTCAAGTTGTTTGAAGTTCAAGGCATGTGCAATAACAGCTAGTAGAGTGCAAAATTCAAATATTGAGTGTGGAGTGAGGATAGGACCTGCTTAAGGTTCCTAAGGTGGCATACAACATCAAGTTCTTTTGGTGATAATAAATTTGTGTTTGGACCATTGTATTACATGTTTCATGTAAATTGAATTTAGGTCTACCTTATGTCATCCTGGCTATTTGCGGATCCCTAGCCAACATGGAAGAGTGTTAATGTAATGTCATGTATATATTTCAAATATTCAAATGTATGGTAATGTATGTGTGTGAATCCGAAAGTGACCGAATGTATTATAATTACACCTATGGGAAGAAGAGTTGGTCATTGATGAAGGAGTGTGAAGAAAAGTGAGAGTGTCAATGTTAGAAGATCATTCTCATTATGGAAGATTATTAGTTGTGACTTTGGTACATATCAAAGTTAAATTTAAGATTCGCCAACTTTATCTCTTTATTCCACTAGGACTGGTTTTTTACCTGTTGTATTTTTTCAGTAGGGATTGGTGTCTCTTGTTGTGATTGTTGTCTCCAGTAGGTCTATCCTTACAAATTCAATAGGGGATTGGTGTCTTCGGTAGGTTGGTGCCTAATTCATATTATAATCTCACTCATTATATTTTGGAATTGTGAGGTTGGATTTGGGCAGTAGATCCAACCAACTATTCTCACTGTGGTTTTTCCCATCTTGGATTTCCACATATATCTGGTGTTCATGTGTGTGCCTCATGTTGTTATGTTTTATTTGTTTATGTGGAGTTTGTTGTGAATCATACATTTTGATAACTGTAGCAAAAGTTCAAGTTGCATGGTTTGGTAAATAGTGTTGAAGTTGAGAATTTTGAATTAAGTATATCTACTAGTTCACCCCCCCCCCTCTCAGTAGATTGTGTGCCCTTCAAAGTGCCTAGGCATGTAATGCGGCTTGTTGATGTTGTATTTTACATTGCAAAAAAAATCATCTATTTTTATCATTATGAGTAAAATCTTGTTACATTACATGAAAATTTGATGTACTAGTATTGGTTTCCATCACCAAGTGAACCCACAAATTTGGGAAATAACATTAAAGTGTCATACAACAATCTCCCTCATCCATCTTGACTCTAATAGAGTGTAACATAAGATATATTCGCAACTCGTTAACATAAGATATATTTATCTTATCATTACAATAAAAATTATTATCCTAAACTAAGTTAATATTAAAAATATTTTTCTCATTACAAAAATAGATACTTATATTAGGTCAAGTGGCATTCGCCTTGCAAACATATGTCATTTTTTATGTCTCCATATTTATTGGAAAGTGTCCTAGGGGACATGTGACAAATGTATTTAATTTTGACATATTGTAATTGCATTTTCAAGAGGGAATTTAATTTTTGTAGATGTTACACAACACTAGAGGATAAAATAATCTCTCCTAGGTGTACACATTGGGAATATGAAGAGTCTTGAGTGGGGAGCCAAGTTGGAGGGAAATAGGTGTCCATTGGTGTGCCACTTTGAAGTTGAATAGTCACCAGAGTGTCCTGAATGCTATAAGTTGAAGGGGCTATGGGTTAGGCACCCATGTTGAAGACTTTTCTACATTAATTAATTTATTATCATGACTCTTAGTTTTCCAAGGAAGGGGAATGGGTTTTTAAAGTGATTTTGGCACCTCTTGTTTTGATTTACCATTTATGATTTTGCCTCCCATAAGTTATATTAATTGGAGCCTTGAGATGGTAGTTGCATTTCATGTTATTTGTAGGTGTATGGAAGCATCCGGGTTGTAGGAGAACAACAAGGAAGTATATTGTGATGTATCTCTCTTTTGAAGATAAATAATATACTTTCCCTCTTTTCTCGTGTGGAGTTTTTTCCTGAAAGGGTTTCTCCACCTAAATTTGGTGTCATATTTGTTTGCTAATTTTTCTATTATGATGAATGTACAATCACATACATTAAACCAAATTTGGTAATGTGACCAATGACTTAGTATAGGCTGAATATACTTGATCCATGAGGATTCGAAGCATAATTAAGCCACTAAACATTAGTCCAATAAGATCATTCACTGAAAAATTAAACTAAAAATCTATTAAAACTAACATATTAAAATACGAAAACTTCATAAAATACCTATTCTAATCCATTCAAACTTATCCTATTGGGGGAGTGGTGTTGTATTGATGTGGAATGGTGACCCTTTCCCAATCTCGTGGATAATAAGCTTGTTTTGATTGATTCTATTGAAGAGGATCAATGAAACAGTTGAGAGATGTGTAAGAAAACATGATTTAAAGCTATTTTACCATGACTGAAGCTATTTTAACATGATCTATGCTAAGATGGTCGATATGGGTGTATGCAAAGCTATTCTAAATGGAGTTTAAGCTCAAAATATTTTAAACCCTAATTACCAAACATGTTAAATGGATGCACCTATGTTACCGTGGAAGCCATTAATGGAAGTTAAGCTAATATGATGCAAGAAATTAACCTAAAATAACTTTTAAAGCATGAAATATGAGTGCAAGATGAGAGTGATTTTAACAACATAAGTTTGTTCTTAAAAGATGGATCCCTATTCAATAGAGGCAAGCTCTATTTATAGAATAGGTAAAATGGAATTGATGGCCAAGATTAAAAGGATCAATCAACGATTAGAATGGAATGAAGATGGGGGCATGGATCATGGATTCCCATCAAGGGTTGAGGATGCAAGATGATATTTAATCAAGGGCTTACATTCATCCAAACAAACACACTTCCAAAACTTGCAGAAGAAGCCTTGTTGAAAGTTTGTTGTAAAAAAGGAATATTCTATTTTTCAAATGAGTGAAGAAAGAGAATATTCTCATGGGTGAGGGAAATTAGATATTTAGTTAATTAAAACAAAATTTAATGTTCAAAGGAGAAGGAATATTCCATGGGAATATTCTTTTTGGAAGAATGTGCAAAGGAGGAATATTCCCTTGCAAGGGGGAGGATTAGATTAATTAGTAATTTGATAATTAAATAAAGTTTCAATTATACAAATTAGGGGTTCATTAGGATATTCGTTAAATAGTTAATTGATTTAATGAAAATGGGGGGTGTGATGATATTTAATTAAATAACTTAGGGTTATTTAATTAAATAAGAGGACTTAGGGATTTAAATTAGATGGGTTGATTTATCCAATTTAACAGGATGAAGGCTTAGCAAGATGAATTAACCTAATTAGGTCAATTAGGTAAATAGATGAAAATGACATAATTAATTAAGTAGCGATGCAAATTTAATCAATTAAGTGAAAAGAGGATGGGTTTTACAATGAAGCAATGTTAATATATCATATTCATGTGTATGATATCATTCAGGACATTTTAAGTGTCTACATTTTGCCCCTCTTCGAAGAGAGGTACTTGTTACGTTGGTTCAAATACTAACACCTTTTAGATTAAACTGTTGCTCAAATCAAAAAATTCAAAAAAAAAATCTAATTTTTAGATGTCCCACTATTGCCCTAGCGAAAAGAATAAGCTAGTTCCCTGCCCCCTTGAGAAATCAGGCAAAAATTTTGAATTTTGGGTTAATTTCTCAACAAATGTAAAATATAGGTTTAGGTCCTAAATAGGCCCGAGGATTCCAAAAAATGGCCTCATAAACGCAAAACAATGACTCAAAATAGGTTGCATAGGGTGGGAGTACGTAAAATAGGTCAAAACCCTAGATTTTGGTCCAAATTAGTGCAAAAAACCCTAATTTTTTGGCTTAAATAGGTGAGAAGGGTGACACTTCCAATTCAATTATGCATTCACACTTGAGAGATTTGTTACCCTTTGAGCTCTGATCTCTTGAAAAATTGGCGCAACGAGTGCTTCCTCTTCACCTTTCATAGCAAGTTCAAGAGTACCAGCAGCGAGTAGATGTAGGACCCCAAGTATGTGCCTCAAAACCTACCTCAATTTTTGCTTTTAGGTGCAATTAATAGGGGTCAAAATTAGGTCTTTAGGTGCATTGTTGTATAATAACGCAATTGATGCATCAGAAGCATTGCTATTGATATTATAGCAACACACCTTTTGTTCAATGGTGCACCACCATTTTTTGGTTGAGTGATGCATTTGATTAGGGGGTCGCTAGGTTAAAATAGTGACACATAGGGTTTTCAAGTTTAGCGTCGTTCCAAAGCAGTGGGCGACACACCTAGCATTTAGTGATGCACCCCAATTTTTTGATAGAGTGACGCATGCAAATGGCTATTCACTATTGAGTCTAGCAACACGTGTCACCAAATTGGTGACACACCCCCAAAATGTATACAGCAACAAACCTTTGAAAGAGTGATGCTATTGATTTCAACGACACTATTGATGTTTTGGATGTAAAGTTTCAAATTTTGATCATTTTTTTTTACTTTTTAGCAAATTCACATTGTGTGTGTGATGTGTACAGGAGGATCCTCCCCATTGATGTCGCAAGATCACCATTCAGACATTTTGGTTGCTACAAGATATTTTGATGATGAGGAAGTGGAGCAACTGGGTATGTTAGGTTTAGCTTCATCTCTTTCTTGCTTGAGGTCTGGATGCATCTTGCTATGATGGCAACCCTGATTGAGAGGTGGCATAGTGAGACCTCTTCATTTCACCTACCCACCAGTGAGGCCACCGTTACACTAGAGGATGTGTGGCGAATATTGTGATTTCCTATACATGGAGAGTGTTTCATCTATGACATAGATGTTGGGAGAGATGCATGTTGCTCCCTTCTACACAAACAGTCGGTTATCTTGGTGAGCTCACAGATAGACCTTGATATATATTATGGGCGGGTCAATATTTTAGATGCTCAAATTAACATTACTTCTGCTATTAATCAAGTAACTAAGTTTATTTGATTAATTCACTTTTTGCTAACTAATGTCATCTCTTTTAATTAAATAAATCAATATATTCAATTAAAATCCTAATGTTCTAACATCCTCTCATTTGACTTAAATAAACCCAAACATTCAAATTAAATGTCATCAATCAACTAATTGCATCCAAGTGAATTAATCCTAAATTAATTAACCCCTAACCATCATTACCCATCCTCTAGCTTTTGACTCAACCTAGGTCAAACCTTAACCCTTGACTAACCCACCCATTTGCACATGAAAATCAATTCTTTTAATTAAATAAATACCTTATTTTCCCTCACCAAATCATATTCTAAGGGAATATTCCTTCATTTACTCCACTCATTTGACTTTCTTGCACAAACAATTTCCCTCCAAAACATCTCAACTACATTCATTTAATGCCTCTTACAAATGCATTAAATCTCTCTTACACCCCTCTTACATGCATTAACCATGCACATTCTCCAAAATGTGCTCCACCTTCCTCCACTAGCCTTGTGAAAAGTGTCACAAAATCATTGGCTCTTCTTTAGTCCCACATTCCTCCCATACTCCATTCTTCAACCCTTCAACCTATAAATAGAAGCCACTTCTACTCCACAATCCATCCACAATCTTAGCATTCTCACTATAGGCACTTTCATTTCATCTTGCATTGTATCACATTTTTTTCATTGAAAGCTTATCAATGAGGTGGGAAAGGGCATCCTTTTCACATCAAAGGAGCACCACTTCCACTGTGAGATAGGTATGAACATGTATATATATGCTTACATTTATTTTCTTTGATTATGTTTTTTCCTTGTTTGCATATGCACCATGTTTAGATATCTCATAGGAGCATTTTATTTGCTTGGTTTAAACTGACCCATGATAATGTTTGTTGAGGTTTAAGCATTTTTCACAAGCCACAAAAGCTACACAAGCTGCTCAACAAGCTCAAGCTCAAGCACAAGCCTTGTTATAGCAACAGGCTTATCAGAAAGCTTTACAACATTACCAAACACAACAACAAACAGCTCAGCTACAAGCCCAACAACAAGCATTGTTGGCATAACAGTAGCAAGACCAACAATAAGAATTGTTGGGATAGAAACAACTGCAAGCATACCAACAAGCGTTGTTGGCACAACAAAACTTGCAGTAGCCTCCCACGAACACACAAAACACCCCACCTATCACTCAAGCAACCATACCACCTTAAAACACATTCATCCCACCACCCGATCCATAAAATTATGTGTCTGCACAAATTAAATTCCTCTCACAAGTGCTAGACCTACAATCATGAAAGACAACAAAATCACAAGGGAAATTGTGCCCCTATCCATTTGACAGAAGTATTGCAATGGTGCCATTCCCACGAGGATTCGAGATACCTAAATTTGACAAATATCGTGGGACAGATAATCCTAAAGATCACATCAGGGAGTTCCATGTACACTGTATGAAAGTTGCATACGATGATTCTCATCTAATGCAACTCTTCCCTCAAAGTTTGGCTGGTTCAGCAATGGAATGGTTCTCCTGCCTTCCCCCTAGAATCAAAAAGTTTCAATAAATTGTAGACTTATTCATACAAAACTACTCATTCAATATAGGTATGGACATGAGTTTGGAAGAATTATCCGCCCTAAAACAAGCCAAGGGGGAAACATTCGCATCCTTCTTATAAAAATGGTGATCTAAGGCCAATAGGAGCAAATGGGCTATGCCTAAAGAACAACAAATTGGGACTATCATCTCCAACCTTGAAGGGACCTTGTCTTTTCATTTAAAAATGAAATGCATAACAACCTATGACCAATTTATTCCCAAGGCACTCAACATCGAAAGAGCCCTTATAGCACAAGGGGGCACCCCACATACCAAGACAATCGACCATCAACCAGTTACAATGAAAAACCTCGCATGTGGGAAAAGAACAAAAATGTCACTAACGATGGTGTCGTGGATGCCAAAGTTATTATCAGTACCCCAAGGAAAAATACACAGCAATCATACCAGCAACCACAATTCAATGCCCAAAACAACACACAAATCAACCTGTCATCAAAACAACTCACCAATCAAACCGTCAACAATCTAAATGATCAAGGGGGACCACCCCCAAGGAACAAGTATCTCCCTAAATGAAAATACACACTGCTTGGGGAACCCATTGAATTTGTGATGCAGTAGCTAGTACAAGCAAATCTCATCAAAATCCCAGTCTATGAAAATTATCAAGAGCCTCAAGTTAAACCACCATGGTATAACGAGAAGCACCTTTCTGACTTTCACAAGATAAAGGGACACATGACATCTAGCTACATGAGACTCAAGAATCTAACCCAAGATCTCATTGATGACAAGACCATAACCATTGAACAACCCATCAGGAATCAAGATCTTAAAACATACACGAATTTGATGCCCGATCACAATAAAGGAAAAAACAATGGTAAGGGAAAGTACAATAATGTGAACCACATTTATGACCATGTTGTTGCATCCTTGGATGAGTGGGTAATAGTTGTCAATATCAAAAGATCTAGAGCCGAGTGTGGAGTCACCACATGTAGCAGCAAAATTACTATTCTAGGACCTTCACCACCACCCAAAGCACCCGTTGCAAATCTGAAGTCGCTCCTTAATGGTTATAATGTCTTCGATCAATTGAAAAATACCCTCGCCCGGATCTCCATCATGGATTTGCTAAAAATATTTCCCACACATAGGGAAATCCTAGAAAAGGCATTGGTTACATCCTCTGTCCCCACAGATCTTAATGCAGACCAGTTCTAAGCTATGGTCAGACATATCACTACACATCTCCTAACATTCTCTGAGCCGGATCTCCCAACCCAACCATCTCACAACTATGCACTCCATCTTGAAGTCCTAGTCCATAAGAACAAAGTCAAACGAGTCTTGGTGGATGGAGGTGTAGGCTTGAATATTTGTACTCTTAAGCTAATAAAGAATATGGGGTTCTCTGAAGATGTCATTGAGAAAGGAAAATATATCATTATTAGGGCCTATGATGATCAAGAATGGGTGTCTCAAGGCACCATTCAACTCCCTATTCAAGTAGGGCCAGCAATCATGGAGACTACATGCCAAGTCCTTGATCTTGAACTCCCATACAATATCCTCTTAGGGTTCCCATGGATCCATGGGATGCAAGTTGTGGCATCCACATTCCATCAATGTGTGAAATTCCCTTATCAAAACCAAGAAGTCACAGTCCATGGTGACCCTGATCCATTCTATTATTGCAAAAATCTAGAGGCCAAGTACTACAAGATCCCTCAAGTCTCAAAGAATGATGAGGGACCCACATCTCCTTATATAGACCCATCCACCCTAGCCTCCACTTCTGAGACAAAGACACCCTTAGTTTCAGACATCCCTGATATTAAGGTTATTATCCAAGATAATGGTTGTGGAGACTACAAAACAAAAAAGAGTGCCTTTGTGATAGGGGAGTTACCTCAATCTCCTAGGTCTCATGGCAAACCCCAACCGATTGATACAACATCCCAGACCTTCAAAGTAGAACCCACTACCTTCAAAAAGTGGGGAGACCTAAGCAAAGAGGTAGTTGACGAGAAAGATGTATCAAGCCTATTCTATCAAGATGAAAGGCCCGTAGTTGATCTTCCCATGGATGATGATAACAAAGGATTGTGATTAATGTGTGGATGGGGCTATAACCAAAATGAGAAGCTTGGGAAAAATGACAACAGCCTGTTAGAACCCATTATTCCTAAGAAGCGCCTAAAGAATCTTGGCCTTGGATATACCCTTGGAAAGATAACCATTCTTGGCAAAGGTGCCCCTGTTAAAAAAGTCAAAGCTCCTCTTCAGTTACCGGTATCCACAGGTCTACCTCTAGATAACTATACCTTCGATATAACCAATGTATGTGACGAGGATCCCATTACTAACTTACCCATGTTATTTCAGGATTCCTTCCTTTTTATGATCACTACCATGTCTTTTGAGCCAAGTAACTGAACCACTGAACTTAAGCTTGTCTACCCTCAATTGATAGACTATGACCAACAAGGACCACCGATCTTGGACACATTCAAAAATGATGAGGCTCTCTTAGAACTCATGGGAATAAGGGATACTCTACCATATGGAGATCACAAGGTAAGGTTTGATATTGAGCTAGACACACACACATACTATGGGGGAATGATTAGATCTCTCTATCGCAAAATAGAAAATCTAAGAGTAATATCTAGGTCTTTAAGTGAAAACCACACTATGGCATTTTTTGACCCAAAAATAGTAAAAACAAAGGATGTATCCAATGGTGAGAACCTCTTTGAGGTGCCAAAGGATGAGTGATTCAATCTTCCCTTTAGTGCTATTCATAAGGAAAAATTAGCAGTGCTACCCGAAAAATGCAACCCGGACAATCTAGGGATTGAAGAAACTCCACACATCACTTTCTATGCAGAATCACTTTTGACCAAGGAACAAGAAATTCTAGTTGCATTTCTGAGAGCAAGGAAGGTAAATTTTGCATGGACCTATGCTGACATGCCTGGTCTTGATCCTGAGGTTGTGGTTCATCATCTAGTTGTCTATCTAGGGGCGAAACTAGTAAGATAGAAGTTGAGAAAGATGCATCCGCAGATTGTATTACTCATCAAACTTGAATTTCAGAAACTCCTCGATGTTGGCTTCATACAGTTGATTGATTATCTGAAATGGGTTTCAAACCTTGTACTTGTTTCTAAGCCCACTGGGGGCATTCGTATTTGCACTGACTTCAAGGACCTAAACAAAGCATGCCCTAAGGATGATTTTACTCTCCCAAATATAGACATGATAGTGGATATGAGGGAAGTGCATGAAATTTTATCATTGATGGATGGGTTTTCAAGGTACAATCAAATTATGATAGCTAAGGATGATCAACATAAAACATCTTTCACCTATCCATGGGGGACTTATTGTTGGAACATGATGCCATTTGGGTTAAAGAATGTTGGGGCTACATACCAAAGAGTTATGACACTAATATTCCATGACATGATTCACAAATTTGTAGAGGATTATGTGGATGACATATTATCCAAATCAAGAAAGTGTCGAGACCACATAGCAGCACTAAGCTCCATCTTTGACAGGCTAGAAGAATACAAGGTTAGGCTCAATCCTAAGAAATGTGTCTTCGATGTGCAATCAGGAAAACTTCTAGGGTATACTGTATCAATGAGGGGAATCGAGATAGACCCAACAAAAGTCAAAGCAATTCTTGAAATGGAAGCACCACAAACACTGAAGCAGTTAAGGGGTTTGCAGGGAAGGCTGCAATCCATTCACTGATTTATAGCATAGTTAGCAGATAAGGCTATCCCATATTCTCATCTACTCCACAAGGGAGTAACATACAAGTGGGACGAGAAATTTGATCAGGCATTCAATAAAATCAAGAAGTACTTGCTAACACCATCAGTCCTCATGCCACCGATCCAAAACAAACCATTGATACTCTACATATCAGCAACCGCAGCAGCCCTTGGTGCTTTCCTAGCTTAGCATGATGAAATAAGGAAAGAGAGGGCCATTTACTATATCAATAGAACCATGGTAGGACACGAGGTGAATTATACATTCATTGAGAAGGCTTGCCTAGCAGTAGTGTTTGTTGCACAAAAATTCAGGCACTATATGTTGGCTCATCAAATAAAGCTCATTGCTAAAATGGATCCTCTCAAGTATCTACTTTATAAAGCAACACTCAGGGTGAATGGCTAAGTGGGTCATGATCCTAACAGAATATGAAATTGAATATGTAGAAAAAAAGGCCATCAAAGGACAAGTAATTGAAGATTAGCTAGCAAAAGCAAATATATATTCAGAAAACCCATTAGTGTTAGAATTCCCCAATGAGTCGATCTTCAATCTATTTGCAGTAGATCATTGGAAAGTATATTTTGATGGATCTTACACATAGCATGGGTTAGGAGCGAGAGCCTTCTTCATCACACCACAAGGAGATTGCATACCAAAGTCATATAAGTTGTCTTTCCCTTGCACAAACAACATTGTAAAGTATGGGGCCCTTGTCATAGGACTCATAATTGTAGTACAATGGCAGATTATGGGGACTCATAGCTAATCATCAACCAGGTCAATGATGAATACCAAACAAAGGATGACAAAATAACCTCGTATAAGAAATTGGTAGAGAGTCTCAAAGAATTCTTCATCGACATCACATTTGAGAAAATACCAAGGGAAAACAACAAAGTAGCTGATGCTATGGAAACAATCAGATCACTACTAGATATCCTACACAACTTCCATAAACATGAATTCCTGGTAGAGTGGCTTCTTGTACCAACTTTCGAGGTACTTGAGTCTGAATTTGTGTGTGAAATCATTGGTCCTGGTGATCCTTGGTACCATGACATATTTACATACCTGAAAATAGGAGTCCTCCCTACTGATATCACCCTGAACCTTAAAAGAACATTTGTTAAAAATTTATCCTGTTTCATTATCTTAGGTGACACCCTATACCATAGGAGTATCGAAGGAACCATTTTGCGATGCCTTAACCCTAGGGAAGCTTTGACTGCTTTAACTAAGGTACACAATGTCATTTGTGGTTCACATTCTAGTGTTATGACCTTGGCCAAGAAACTGTTGAGGACTAGGTATTATTGGCCTATAATGGAAAAGGAAGCTTGCAATTATGTTCGAAGATGTTTGCAATGTCAACAACATGGAGACCTCATTCATGCACTAGCTCAAGAGCTCCAACCGATTATAACGCATTGGCCCTTTCCATAATGGGGGCTTGATCTCATTGGAAAAATAACTCCCACCTCATCTAATGGACACAAGTTCATTATCACCACAATAGAGTACTTTACAAAGTGGGTAGAGGCCATCCCAATGACCTACATCACAAGGAAGCAGATTTCCAAATTCATCTTGGACTACCTCATCTGCCACTATGGTGTCCCACAAGCCTTTATCTTAGATAATGGGACACCTTTCAAGAACCAAGATGTTTGAGAACTATGCCAAAAATTCAATATCCAACATCGCTTCTCCACTCCATACTACCCCTAGGGCAACGACCAAGTTGAGGCTTCTAATAAAACCATCTTGAAAATCCTAAAGAGGACAGTTAATGTAGTTGGTGGTCGTGACTGGCACTTATAGTTGAATCATGCCTTATGGGCCTACTGAATGAGTATCTACACACCTACAGGTATAACCGCTTTCTCCCTAGTCTACGGATCAGAAGCCATCCTCCCCATTGAGATCGAGCTCCCATCCTTAAGAATATCATTATAGAATCTCATTACTGATGAAGAATATCGGGTGTCATGGTTCAAGAGCTAGAATTACTAGATGAGCAATGCATGGATGCTTTGAACCATCTACAGGTCTATCAGAACTGTCTCAAGTGAAGCTACAATAAAAAGATCAAGAGTCGGACCTTTCAAGTCAGAGAGCTCGTATTGAAGGAGAATCAGAAAAATGTGCCAAATCCAAATAGAAAGGGAAAATTTGAACCTAACTAGTTGGGGCCCTTCATCATCACAACAAGTTATAAATCAGGAGCATATCAGCTATCTACACCTGAAGGTGAGCCTCTACAAGAGCCTATCAATAGCTCCCATCTCAAAAAAAATTATGCCTAAACTTGCAAGGTATAAATCCAAAAAATCCAAAAACAAAAAAAAAGGATTGAAAATAGTAGAGAAAGAAAAATTGTCCTCTAGTGAAAACCACTTCGGTGGTGCTTTGGGCAAGTACCTTGGTGAAAACCTAGCAAACAAGTGCCTCATGTAAATAAGCACTTTCCATACACCATGATCTCTACGGCTTGTTCTGCATCATTCATCCATCACCCATCCATGTCTATGTCATGATTGGATCTTGTGTTTGTATCATGTTCCCTCCTAGTACTACTTGGCACATTCCTAAGGTTAGTTTGTCCTACCTATATCAAAGTAGTCTATCACACCATGTTGGGGGCATGTTCTTATACCTACATTAGATCGGATTCGCATATATTCTTGAAATATTCCTTAAAATCATAAAATCCAAAACATTCAAAAAAATCCAAAAATCCAAAAACATTCATAAAATTAGAAAACTCAAAAACATCCAAAACATGTCAAAAAATCCAAAAAATGGGTCAAAAAGTCAAAAATAGAGTTGTCATGTCGAACTATGAGTCTTTGAGCTTAAACGTAGGCAAGAACATCACTGATGTTCCCCCGAGACACATTAGGTTAGTCCTTTGGGAGTCTATCACAATAAACTAGCAATCCATTTGTTCATTTCTCATCAATAAATGAGTTTGTGTCAGTCGAACTACGTGGTCTTTTCATATATAACGTAGGAAAGGCTAATATTTGATCAGCCCTTGAGGCCCTTAGGTTAGGTCTTTGGGTTAGGTTCTTGGTTAAAACCTTGGAAAATACCAAAACAATGGAAAATTTGAAAATCAAAACATTTGAAAAACATCTCAGAAAATACCAAAAATAGCCTCAAAACATTTCAAAACACCAAAAACATTCAAAAAACCCAAAAATCATCCATCCCACTTCAATTATCACCCACAATAAACATCCACTCATAATAAATGATTGTCATCCTCAACCTTTGGTAAAATAATCAGAAACAAGTATAGAAAATTTAAAAGTGTAAACTCAAACGTCAAGGTCTCAAGTATAGGTCAGTAGGTAAACAAGTTGATTAACTCTTGGTATCAATATCCCATCATCCCATTAGTCTCAAAATCATCTAATAACATCATGTCCTAGGATGCATCCTTCCTACAATGGACATCAACATCAAACCTCACTGTAGTTTAATCTTGGCTAGAGGTATGAAGAACATTGGCTTGTTTGTGTACTTGATCTTTTCTTTTGATTTATCTTATTGCACTCATCCCAATGACCTCTTGATGATGTCTAATCAAAAAAATTTAGAGAGAAAGGAATGGGGCATTGATCATTATCTTTTGTTTTTCGTGCTTGTTGGATACTCTTGTAATATAACCTTGGTCATGCTAATTTTATTTGGTATGTAGGGAGGATGTTTTAGGCGTCTTGTTGACTATTACATTGGGAGGTTTTTCCTCTTTGTGTTTTGGTATGAGATGTTCATCTGAGGTACATCCTAATAAAGTTTTTTATGTCAGGTGTGAACAAGAATACTCCTATCTGATTAACAAGTCAAAGTCCATCTCACTAGGTACAACACCATCCTTGTTTTTATATACCTTGATGCATCATACCTATGTGTGTTATCAAACATAAGGAAAGAAATTATCTTTACGTTCTCAATCCCTGATAAGCAATGAATCATCATCATTCATCATCATATCTAATAAAGTCTCGATGACTCATAGACTTGTTGGACTTCTACATCTTTGCAGAATCAAGAGTTGATCCCTCTCATTCTTCTATCCTCTTTCACGCTAACATAGTATCATGACATCAATGCATCCATCTTGCATTCATAAAACATCAACATCCTCATCCTACATAATCATACATATCATCACAATAGGAAACATCATCTATCTCACATGCATTGCATTATCATTTAAGTTGTTTAGGATAATATAGATTTGTTATTCTAAGCATCTTAATCCATCTCATTTGCATCATCATCATAACCATTCATACATCCATAGAGCATATTTTTCACGAGATCGACCCTACAAATTGGATTTTTTTTCCTGATCTCTCGTGGGGGCAGTGTACCAATGTACTTCTTTCCACTAGGGCAACAGTGGGGCATCCAAAAAATTAGAAAATTTTTGAATTTCGATCTTGGTGACGCCATTCTTTGAATCAACGCAGTGAGTGCGTTGTTTCGAAGAGGGGAAAAATATAGACACTCAAATTAACATTACTTTTGCTATTAATCAAGTAACTAAGTTTTATTGATTAATTCACTTTCTGCTAACTAATGTCATCTCTTTTAATTAAATAAATCAATATATTCAATTAAAATCCTAATGCTCTAACATCCTCTCATTTGATTTAAATAAACCCAAACATTTAAATTAAATATCATCAATCAACTAATTTCATCCAAGTGAATTAATCCTAGATTAATCAACCCCTAACCATCATTACACATCCTCTAGCTTTTGACTCAACCTAGGTCAAACCTTAACCCCTAACTAACCCACCCACTTGCACATGAAAATCAATTCTTTTAATTAACTAAATACCTTATTTTCCCTCACCAAGGCATATTCTAAGGGAATATTCCTTCATTACCTCCACTTATTTGACTTTCTTGTACAAACAATTTCCCTCCAAAACATCTCAACTACATTCATTTAATGCCTCTTACAAATGCATTAAATCTCTCTTACACCCCTCTTACATGCATTAACCATGCACATTCTCCAAAATGTGCTCCATCTTCCTCCACTAGCCTTGTGACAAGTGTCACAATATCATTGGCTCTTCTTTAGTCCCACATTCCTCCCATATCTCCATTCTTCAACCCTTCAACCTATAAATAGAAGCCACTTCTACTCCACAATCCATCCACAATCTTAGCATTATCACTATAGGCACTTTCATTTCATCTTGCATTGTATCACATTTTTTTCATTGAAAGCTTATCAAGGAGGTAGGAAAGAGCATCCTTTTCACATCAAAGGAGCACCACTTTCACTATGAGATAGGTATGAATATGTTTATATATGCTTACATTTATTTACTTTGATTATGTTATTTACTTGTTTGCATATGATCCATGTTTAGATATCTCATAGGAGCATTTTATTTGCTTGGTTTAAACTGACCCATGATAATGTTTGTTGAGGTTTAAGCATTTTGTAGAAATGTGCTCACAGATATATTCTATTGTTCGTTACGATACTAATTTCTAGAGTTATTGCCTCAGACTAACGGGGCAGAGGTTTCAGTCTCGGATGGAGATTGGCATGGGAGGGGATGATCAGGAGGACTGTGATGTATGCATGGGGTCCAGTTCTACTCACTCTATTGTACCACGACATGCACGAAGCCATCTACCAAGAGGGTAGGAGCATCGAAGCGGGTGTTACACTGCTCCATATATGGGCATATGAGCATATTGCAGTTTTGAGGCCCTTGGTTGTTCTAGCAGACATTCACAAGGATGAGCTTGTAGTCTTTAGATATAAGGTTTTGATGACATTATAACACAGAAGGATGACATGTATAGCTTATTGGAGTTGTGTCATTGATGACATGACCATTTTCAGATGGAGGCCATGGTTGCAACATCCATCATGGTATGATGACCAACAACAGCTTGATTTTGCTTGACAGACTTGCTACCTCTAGGGGAGGGAGCACACCATGATAGAGTGATACCTTCTAGACTGCATGGCTCACCAATTTGAGGAGGTACAGGATGTGCCTCCTCAAGATCATACGACTATTTTCATGAGATCGCAAAGGGAGGTGCAGTGGGGAGCATAGATTGACCCCATAGTGGCTATCAATGACTTCAATCAGCTCGTTGCACAGGCCTGGGCATACAATCAGGGCCTACCAGATGCGGGGACTACCCCTACTTATGATGCATGGTTCAGGCCACCTACTTGCCTGAAAAATCTAGTGGGGGGGATACCCTGAAGGCAGAGGGAGAGGCAAAGGGAGAGGCAGAGGTAGAGGTCGAGATCGAGGTCAAGATGGTGGTTGAGATAGAGGCAGGGATGGTGGCCAGGGCAGAGGGCAGCAACCAAAGCAGGATAGGGCACAAGTTCCAAGTGATGAACACTAGCAATAGTAGCCATATCAAGGTCATCAAGACCCAAGGCGACAAGATGGGACTGATGGACAGGTTCCACCCGTAGCACCGCCTCCACCTATACAGCTAGATGCTCAGATGTAGGCGTAGATACAGGCTCTCACAGTAGAGAGAGCACAATTACAGACCAAGAGAGATCAACTACAACAGCGGCTATAGGACATGACAGCATAGAGAGACCATGAGGTTCAATTGCAGAAAAACTGGATTTACAGCTCACCCAGGAGATTGGGCGGAGGTAGCAGTTGGAGGCAGTCATGGTTGAATCACAGGGGAAGACAATGTCTTCCTGTTTATATAGAGGCAATTACTGAGGCAGCTGACTACCGCATGCATTATCATAGAGATGTTCCTCAGGCGATGAGACAGCCTGATTTTTCATAGCGGAGAAGAGCACCACTTAGAGCTGAGGATCAACCATCAGTTAGGGGTGAGTTAAGCAGCCACCAAGGCTAGCCTGCTTGTGTGGACACTTTTTTATTGTTTTCCCAATTCTATACAGATATACATTCATGGGCTCATTTTTGATAGCCTCATGGATATTCTACTTTTTCTTTGATATTCATACACTGATTCAGATATTGTATCATGACAATCACCATTTTTTGATATATATACGAGACGATTTAGATTCGATATGTGATGTGCCTTTATTTTATGCTTTTTAATGTATGGATGCATATGATGTGATATAGTATGCTTATGCATTATGATTATGTATTGATGCAATGTGATGGATGCCCTTCTTTTATTTATCTAATATGTGATATGTGATGATGATACATGATGTGATGTATATGAGATGTGATGCTTATGAGATGGATGTTATGCAATGGATGTGTTATCTTCTTTTTCAGTACCTTTTTATGATATGTTATGGGATGGATGTTATGATATGCAAAGGTTATTCTCATGCAGGATGATATGGATACATTTTTTTATGTACTTTTTCTATGCAATTTATGATATGATGATGTGTATGTATGGATGTATATATGGATAATGTAGATGTTCATGCTTATGATATGATAATGTGATGTATGTTTATGATATGTGATATGGATCAAGATGCTTAGAATAACAAATCTATGTTATCCAAAACAACTTAAATGATAATGCAATGGATTATGTTTTCTTTTATTATGACATGCCATGATGATGCTATATGTATGCATGTTGATGATTTGTGAATGCAAGATGGATGCATGGTGATGTTTTTATTGACTATCATGATACCAGGTTAGCGTAGAAAGAAGATAGAAGAATGAGATGAATGATTTGACCATTTATTTTGAGATTGATTCAAAATTCCAACAAGTCCATGATCCATCGAGACTTTATTAGACATGATGATGAGAGAGATGATGATTTTCTCATTTCTTGGGACTAAGATTTTTCATCATTCCTTATGTTTGATATAATACATAGACACAATGCATCCTAGTATTGAAAACCAAGATGGCGTTATATCTAGTGACATGGACTTTGACTTTGCAAACAGATAGGATAGTTCTTGTTCACATCTTGACATCCAAAAACTTTGTTGGAATGTAGTTTAGTAGTTTAGAATATATCACACCAAAGTATATGCAATAGTCAACAATCTACTCCAAACAACTTCCCTACACACAACTAAGCAAGTATGCATCGAGATTATTTTAAAAGAATATCCACAAGCACAACAAATGAAAGATAATGATCGATGCCCCATTCCTTTCTCTCTAAATCATTGAGACATCATCGATAGGTCCTCATAAATGGGTCATTAAGATAAATCATAAGAAAAGATCAAAGACAAAGAGTTAGTGTTATTTATATCTCTTGCCTGTATAATTTTAGTTGAGGTGATTTCTAATGTTGATATCCATCACAAGAAGGATGCATCCTAGGACATGTTATCAGATGGTTTGATTAGGATGAGGTGTGTGATAATTCATTGATACAAACTCCACTAACTCGTTTACCTATGATCTAGACTTTAGATTTTGACACTTAAGTTCTCACTTTATGACTTGTGATACTTGTTTTCTATTTGTTTTGCCAAAAGGTTGAAGATTACAAATGATTTATCATGGGTGAAAGTTTATTGCAGGTGAAAGCGAGAGGGGATGGATGGTTTTGGATTTTCTAGAATATTTCAATGTTTTTGGTATTTTTTGAACATGTTTTGAGGCTATTTTTGGTCTTTTTGAAAGTTTATGTGAATTTTTTATTTTCGATTACTTGAGGCTATTTAGGATTTTTTGATTTTCCAATGTTGTGGTTTTTTTCTAAGTTTTCAAATGTATTTGTGTTTTATGAGTTTTCTGATATTTTGATGTTTAGGGATTTTCTAAGTTTTTAAATGTTTAGGGATTTTCTAAGTTTTTGAAAGTTTATGTGAATTTTTTTATTTTTGATTACTTGAGGCTATTTAGGATTTTTTGATTTTCCAATGTTTTGGTTTTTTTCTAAGTTTTCAAATGTGTTTGTGTTTTATGAGTTTTCTGATATTTTGATGTTTAGGGATTTTCTAAGTTTTTAAATGTTTAGGGATTTTCTAAGATTTTGAAATTTTGGGGTTTTCTAAGATTTTGAAATGTTTTGGGGTTTTCTAAGATTTTGAAATGTTTTGGGGTTTTCTAAGATTTCCAACCATGAACCTAACCTAAAAGACTATCGTAGAGGCCTTGGGAGCTTATCAAAGATGAGCCTTGCCTACATTATACAAGTAGAGACCACATAGTTTGACTAACTTGACTTATTAACGATGAGATATGAACACTTGATGGAATGTCAATTTATTATGATAGACTCGTAAAGGACTGACCTAGGGTGTCTCGGGGGCACATCAATGATGGCCTTGCCTATGTTCAAGCTCAGAGACTCGTAGTTTGACATGGTTCTATTTTTAGATTTTTGACGTTTGACCTTTTTTAGGATTTTTATGTTTTCTGGATGTTTTGGATTTTGACTACAATTTTCAAATGTTTTTGGATTTTAGCTATATAGGATTTTGATGTTTTTGGATTTTCTGATGAACATTTTATGAATATTTTTAGGATTTTCGATGAGTTTTCAAATAAACTTAAGATATACAAGAACCTGATCCGATCTGGAACAAATTTCCCCAACGTGATGTGATAGACTACCTCGATATAGACATGACAAGCTAACCTTTGGAATATGCCAAGTAGTACTAAATGGGATACAACACTTCACAATACCAAGCCATGATACAAATGCAGATGGGTGATGGAAATAAATAGGATGAATGATGCAATGGATGGAAGCAATTCCAAGAATGATGGGATAAAGAGCCAAAGAATAGATGGAGGTACTTTATTTACACGAGGCACCTGTTTGTTAGGTTTTCACCAAGGTACCTGTCCAAAGCACCACCAAGTAGTTTTCACTAGAGGACAATTGTTTTTCTTTACTTTTTTTCAATCCTTTTTCTATTTTTTTGGATTTTTTTATTATCATTTTTTGATTTTTTGTATTTTCAAATTTACACCCTTCAAGCTTTAGGCATAAAACTTTTTAAGATGTAGACTATTGGTTGGTTCTTGTAAGGGTTCACCTTCAGGCGTTGATAACTGGTACGCTCCTAATCCATAGCTTGTTGTGATGACAAAGGGACCTAAACAGTTAGGCTCAAACTTCCCTTTACTCTCCTGATCTGGATTTTTTTAAATTCTGATTTAGGACTAGATCCCCTACTTGGAAAGACAGAAAATTGATCTTCTTGTTATAGCTTTTCTTCAGTCACTTTTGATATACTTGCAAGTGATTAAGGGCATCAAGATGACGTTCATCCAAGAATTCTAGCTCATTTAGACAAGATACTTTATACTCTTCATCAATGATTAGGTTTTGTAGTGAGACTCACATTGACAGAAGCTCAACCTCATTAGGCAAGATGGCTTCTAATCTATAGACCAAGGAGAATGGGGTTGCACCTGTAGATGTGTAGATACTGGTTCAATAGGCCCAGAGGGCAGGATTTAACTTCAAATGTCAGTCACAGCTATCTTCATTAACTGTTTTCTTTAGGATTTTTAGAATGGCCTTGTTTGTAGCCTCGCCTTGATCATTGCCCTGGGGATAATACGAGGTAGAGAATCAATGATGGATGTTGAATCTTTGACATAGCTCCTTCACATCCTGATTCTTGAAGGGTGTTCCATTTTTGGAGATAAGGGCTTGGGGAACACCATAACGATAGCTAAGGTAATTCAAGATAAATTTGGAAATTTGCTTCCCTATTATGTAGGTCATCAGAATGGCTTCCACCCATTTGGTAAAGTATTCAGTGGTTGTGATGATGAACTTATGGCCATTAGATGAGGTGGGAGTAATCTTTCCTCTGAGTTCAATCCCCCATTGTGAGAAAGGCCAATGTTTGACCATGGGTTGTAACTTCTGATTTGGAACATGAATAAGATCTCCATACTATTGACACTAGACACACGTCTACACATACTGATGGGATTCTCTTTCCATGGTTGGCCAGTAATACCTCATCCTCAACAGTTTCTTAACAAAAGTCATACCACTAGAATGGGAACCACATATGCCATCGTGTACTTTTGTTAAGGCAGTCAAGGCTTCCTCTTGGTTAAGACATCGTAGTAATGTCCCCTCAATGCTTCAACGGTATAAGGTATCGCCTAGGATCATGAATCGGGATGCCTTTTTAACAAAGGCCTTTTTAAGGTTGGAGGTAATATCAACTGGGAGGGTTCCTCTGCTAAGGTAGGTGAATATATCATGATACTACGGGGATCTAGGACCAATGATGACACATGCAAATTCAGATTCATGGATTTTGAAAGTTGACATGAGTAGTTGTTCTACCAAGAATTCGCATTGAAGGACGTTATGTGGGATGTCTAACAATGATTTGATTGTTGCCATAACATCTACTGCTCAGTTGTGCATGTGAGGAATCTGCTCAAAAGTTACATCTATGAAAAGTTCCTTGAGATTGTCTACCATATTTTTATGAGTAAGCTTGTCATCCTTAGTTTGGTAGTCATTATTGACTTGGTAGCCTTTTCTGCTAGCACTACTGACTTAAAGATGGATCCTTATTCAATGGAGGTAAGCTCTATTTATAGAATAGGTAAAATAGAATTGATGGACAAGATCAAAAGGATCAATCAACGATTAGAATGGAATGAAGATGGAGGCATGGATCATAGATTCCCATCAAGGGTTGAGGATGCAAGATGATATTTAATCAAGGGCTTACATTCATCCAAACAAACACACTTTCAAAACTTGCACAAGAAATCTTGTTGAAAGTTTGTTGCAAAAAAGGAATATTCCATTTTTCAAATGAGTGAAGAAAGAGAATATTCTCAAATATATTCTCATGGGTGAGGGAAATTAGATATTTACTTAATTAAAACCAAATTTAATGTGCAAAGGGGAAGAAATATTCCATGGGAATATTCCTTTTGGAGGAATGTGCAAAGGAGGAATATTCCCATACAAGTGGGAGGATTAGATTAATTATTAATTTGATAATTAAATAAAGTTTCAATTATACAAATTAGGGGAATTAGGATATTTGTTAAATAATTAATTGATTTAATGAAAAGGTGGGATGTGATAATGATATTTAATTAAATAACTTAGGGTTATTTAATTAAATAAGAGGACTTAGGGATTTAAATTAGATAGGTTGATTTATCCAATTTAATAGGATGAAGGGTTAGAAGGATGAATTAACCTAATTAGGTCAATTAGGTAAATAGATGAGAATGACATAATTAATTAAATAGCGATGCAAATTTAATCAATTAAGCAAAAAGAGGATGGGTTTGGACGAAGCGATGTTAATATATCATATTCGAGTGTATCATATCATTCAAGACATTTTTAAGTGTCTACAGGTAATCTTATTTTCAAATTTAAATACACATACATAAGTTATTATCGCATCTTATTTTCACCTTGTTTTCAACATTTGGTATCAGAGCTAACAATTTTGTTTAGAAGGGGATGCCTTTCTCTTAAGTGTTGGAGTTTTTTTGGCTACAGTGGGGAGCTTTCATTTTTGTGGTATATTGCAGATTTGTGAATGGGATTGTATATCGTGGCTTTTACCTCTTTTCAGGATATTGAAAAGTTCAATGGAACAAGCTATGAGATGTGGAAATTAAAGGTGAAGGATCTCCTAGAAGAGAGATCAATGATTGTCAATTTCATAAGAAAGTAAAACAACTACAATGAGTGATGAAGATTGGAAAAAGTTTAACAAGAAGGCACGAGGAACCATTCGGTTGTGTCTTACATATTCCATCCTTTTGAATGGCTCCACCGAAGAAACCACATATAAGTTATGAAAAATTATAGGTGATATTTATCAAACTAAAAGTTTGTCTAACAAGTTATATCTCAAAATAAGATTATATTTTTAAAAAATGAAAGATGGTGAATCTATAGCGGATCATTTAAATGCTTTTATTTTGATTATAAGTCAACTTACATTTGTAGATGTTAAAATTGAAGGTAAAGATAAATATATCTTGTTTCTTTTTTCTTTTCCCGAATCTTGGAAAATCTAATTATTGCCATAAGTAGTGGTAGTGCAAAAGCTAATATGGACTCCATAATCTTCATACTTCTTTCAGAGCAAATGAGAAGAAAGTCCATGAATGTGAGCTCCCAACATCCCTTGCATGTGCAAGGTAGGTCCAAAGAGAAAGGGCCTAAAGGGGATAATAAGAGGGATAAGTCTAAAGGACATTCTAAAACCCTTGGGAATAGCAAATCAAAGTGTTGGAATAGTGGTAAAAGAGGGCATGTGAAGAAGGAATGTAGGAATAAGAAAAAAAAATTGATTCCTCCATGGAGAAGTCCTTTGATGATGATTTTGATGCTTTATTTATTTTACCTAACACTGTTAGTGATGATGCTTGACTTATTGATTTATGTTTCTCCTACCAAATGACTCCTCACAAGGAGTGGTTTACTAGCTACAAAGAATATGATGGAGGAGAAGTTTTCCTTGGTGACAACAACACAAAGAGGATTGTTGGTAAGGGAAAGGTAAAGTTGTGTTTCAGTGATGGGAGGATTAAAACTCTTGATGATGTTTTGCATATTCTAGGACTTACAAGAAATTTACTTTCAATGTCCAAGCTAAATGATTTTGGAATGCATGTGACATTCAATAAGTTTGGTTGCAGGTTGGTAAGAGGGAGTTTGGTGATATCTAAAGGATCTCATACAGGGTTTTTGTTTAGGCTAAATGCCTCTACTTTAAGTAACTTTGTCAATGTAACTAACACTAAAAATACATGTATATTGTGGCACCATAGATGGGGTCATATAGGTGAAAAAGGACTTAAGACTATTTTGAACAAAAAATTGGTTGATGGTATTTCTGATTCTTTGGTTGGTAAAAATGATTTTTGTGAATATTATGTGTTTGGTAAGCAATATAGATCATCATTTTCTAGTGGAACTAATAAGGCAAAGATATTATTAGAGATCATTCATTCGAATGTATGTGGGCCAATGGATGTTGACTCATTGGGTAAATCTCAATATTATGACTCTTTCATTGATGATGTCTCAAGATACAATTGGATTTATTTTATGCATTGTAAATCTAAACTTTTCACTAAGTTTAAGAAATTTAAGGCCTTAGTTGAAAAATAAACAAATTATAAGATAAAAGTGTTGAGGTTTGACAATGGGGGTGAATATTATTCCAAAAGAATTGATGAGTTTTGTAAGCATGCGGGTATTGTTCGACAAAATACAACTCCTTATACTCCCCAACAAAATGAGGTGGAAAAAACAATGAACCAAACCTTGATGGAAAGAGCTAGGAGTATGTTAAGTAGTGCTAAGCTTGATAAAAAAAAAATTGAATAATTTGTTGGTACTGCTTGCTATTTAAGTTATAGATCTCCTTGTCCAGCTCTTGTTGATAAAACTCCTTATGAAGTGTGGATAGGTAGAAATCCTTCAGTTTCACACTTAAGGGTCTTTGGTTGTGAGGCTTTTTTTCATGTACCTCAACAAAAGTGATCTAAATTGGATCCAAAATCATATGAATGCATCTTTGTTGGCTATGATGAGAATGCAAAAGGTTATAAGCTTTGGAATCCTCTAACCCATAAAATAATCTTGTTTAAAGATGTGATTTTTAGGGAATTTAGAACTTACTCAGGAGAAAAACAACCAAAGGAGAAAGATAAGACAAATATAGTGCACCTCGAGACAAATATTGAGAAGCAAGAAGGTGCACATGTGGAAGAACAGTTAGATGGATTTGAGGACAGAGAAGGAGAAGAGGGTCTAGATAGTTTAGAGGATGTACACGTAGAGCCCATTACTCCTACCTTGAGGAGGTCCACAAGTCAAAAAAATCTAGTTGAAAGGAATAGCCTATTAAATTACCATTGTGTATTTTATTTTTTGAGTATTAATGATGAACCTAGATCATTTAGGGAGGCTCTCTCTTTGGAGGAAAGTGAATCTTGGTTGTAGGCCATGCAAGAGGAGACAATGGCTTTGGATAGTTGTGACACCTGGGATCTTGTTAGTTTTCCTAAAGGAAAGAAGCCCATTGGATGCAAGTGGGTATTTTGAAATAAATTTAGTGCATACAGTCGATTAGAGCTGTACAGGGCTAGATTAGTGGCTAAGGGCTACTCCTAGAGATAGGGAGTTGATTTTGGTGAAATTTTCTATCCTATTAAAAATTTAAATTCTATTAGATTCCTATTATCTATTGTGGTTGCTTATGATTTTGAGATAGAGAAAATGGATGTTAAAACTATTTTATTGCATAGGGATCTTGACGGGAAATATATATGTGACAACCTGACAATTTTGTTGTGAAAGGAAAAGAACAATTGGTTTGCAGGTTGTGTTGGAAGTTTGGAAGTTGTTGGTGTTGTCATTGATGTCAACACAATATTGGAAGTTTGGAGATGTTGGAGATTGTTGGTTGTGTTGTATCAAGTATGGATGTGTTGTGGTTTGATCACATTGATGTCAATCCCTAGTGTGGAGAATGTTGGTGTTGATGGAGAGGGTTGCACTATGTTGTCATCTATATGACCTGATGTCAACCCCTAGTGTATTCTTGATGAGAACTATTGTAGATGTGTTGAAGAGGTGTTTGTAGTATTGTTGATGCAATTGGTTCACTTGGTTTCCAAGTGCTTTTGAGAAAATTTGAATAAAAGAGTGTGCAGTGTGACAAAGGTGTGTTCAATATTATGCTCTGAATTTCTTCATGGTTGAATATATGCTTGTGTGGTTTGGACATGATGATCAGAGGTGTTATATCCAGAGTTTCAAGTTCTAGATTATGCAGTAGTGGAAGATGTGTTTGATAGAGTGTTTATTTGTGAAGAAGGTTGTCTGGGAGAAATGAGATTGCTTTGCATTTCTCCGCGTTAAGGTTTCTTGTCTTGTGGATTTGGGAATGTTCTTATATTTTTTGTAACTTCCTTTTGTTGAGGTTTCAAGTTTTGAGGTGTTTTGAAAGGTTGGTTAGTGAGTTGTATGTTTGTGCCAGTGTATCTAGTTGCACAAAATGAAAGTAATCTTTGTTTTAGATGGTTGTGGTAGTGTTGCGAAATATTTTGATGATGTTGGAATATTTTGAGATATTGTGTGGATGTTGTGAAGTGTTGTGTGCTCCACATGTTAATTTTGGACTTGGAGAAGCATGTATGTGGTTGCTTGTAGTGTTAGTTTAGGTTTGGCCAACCTGGTGTGCTAGTGCTATTTGTAGAGGTACCTCATGGATTGTGGATGTGTTGAGTAGCATGGTGATGTGGATTTGGGTCCTAGCTGACCATTGGTGTGGTTTTCCTTCACTTATTTCCACTGTGGAAGTATTCGGTGCTGACCTATTTTGGTGTTGCACGTTTGAAGTGCATATGTTTTTATTAAGGCTAACCTAATTAAGATTGTTTAGGTCACGAAGGGTATAAATGCAAGTTGAATTGTTGGAGATGAGTGTGGTAAGTGTGGAAAGTGTCAAAGATGTGAATGTGATCAAGTGTGGTGATCTGAGTGTGAGCTTAATGCCCATGGAGAAATTTTTTCCTTTAAGCATTTTTAGTTTTTGACCCTTCTTTTTCAAAGACTAATCTCACATAAAGGTGTGCAATGTGCAACGTAGTGGCTGCACGGCTTTATATATATATCATTTTCCTTTAGGGCCTGAATCAGGACATGTGTCTGTTCAACGGGAATTCCTTCACTTGCTTGCCACGTCATCCATTTCATCGGGCAGTTTGTATCTTCCGCAAAGGATCTTTTTGGGTGAAGTTCGTCAAAGAGCACGACAGAGATTTTACATTCAGGGTGGAACCTTTGAGTCAACATCATCATTCTTCATAGCTGATTGATTAGATTTTTCTAGGCTGTGTTAAGATCCGATTGTCTTCTGGTAGTATATCTTCGTGGAGTTTCTACAATATCTGGAGTCATTAATGAGGCATCCCAAGACTTTGTGAGTAAAGATCGCTACGATCTAATTAGGCTCTAAATTAGATTGTGATCAATCAGGTGTGGAAATTTAGCATTGGTTCATCTTTACCAGTTACAGTGGTGGCTCTCCCTCCTAGCTATTTAAAGGGGTTCACAACAAAGAATAAAAATATTGGATAATCTTCAAAAAGAACCATCCTTTGAATCTTTCGAAAGAGGATAGTTTTAAGGAGTTTTAATTTCTTAGGGATAGGAGGATTTTACAAAGCACTGTTCAAGCTCTTTGGCATGTTATATTTGTTAAGACTATTAATCGGATTGGAATCCAACCTTTGTTTTCGGTTAATTTATTGCAAGAATTAGATCTGTTAAGAAGAAATCTCATAAATTATGCATTTTATGGCCTTTATTACGAATTTATTTTTTGCATATCATTTATGCTAAGAACACTATGTTAAAAAACCTTACATAGGTAGTCTGAATGATTATTTCACATGTTATTAGCTTTTATGTTTGATGCTATCTTTCAAAAATTGAATCATGTTTAGTATACTCTTTCATTTTTTGTAAAAGATACATTGTTGTTCATATTATGTTGTAAGAGAGGGAGGGTTCTATAAAAGATCCAAATATCCTTGTTGGTTTTTGGGGTTTCTTATTACTCTCAAACCTTAATGGGTGCTTCTTGCTGGGAGATTTGAAAGACTACATTGTGCTTTCTCTAGCCTTTGCTACTCATTCTCTTCCCAATAATGAAGAGTCTGTGGCATTCTGTGTCCATTTCAACAATTATAAGGAATTGATAAGCTTTTGAAATGTTGTAAAAGCTTGGTGCATCACCATTTTTATGTTTTTCCTTGAATTTCACTTCCACTTTTCCCACACACAGAGAAGAGTCGGCCTTCTTCAAAAATCTCGGAGGTCATTCAATGAGGTGCAATTTGGTCCCCCACTCGTTGAATTTCCTATAAGGCTATTTAGAGAGGTGTAACCTTTAATGATCAACAATTCTTTTTCTGGCACGCCTAGTGGGACTCGAAGTTTTTCAAACATTTGATTGGAAGTCAAAAATATTTCATAAATCAGACCAAGAGGAGAGGCTAGAAATTTCATGCCCAAAGTTCAAACAAGATCATCTTCAAGAGTTTGTTTCCAGTACTCCTAGTTACTTGCTTCAGCACCCAAGAGGAGAAGACTTACAGGTTTTGTATTACTTATGAGGAGCAACATGGTAAGAAGTGTTAGCCCATAATCTAGATCCTTATCCACTCCACCAGGAGGCTGAACCTTCCAAATTAGAATACCCGTCTACCCTATTTATAGGAATCTATTTATATTGGCTCACTTAGGTGCTCCCACTCCTAGAAACTTTGTAACTTGGGATAGTGGTAGCCCGCTACAACCACCTACGCCCCCAAATGCATGGCTTGCCATACCCGCCAATGCTCTCAAGGAAATCTCAAAATTTTTTGGGGAGGATTTTAAGATCCCGTCCGAGAATCTCCAAGATATAGCAGAGGCATGAAAATTACATAACATCATGGAAGAGAATGTAGCCCTTAGGTTATTGGTTGCATCTTTCAAAGGAAAGGCCCGGGACTGGTATAGGTCCTTGGTTTTCGATTCTATCTACTCTTGGGATCAACTAGGAGTGAAGTTTTTTGAGCGCTTCTCAGAGAAAGGAGATCACTCATCTTTGCTACAACAATTAATTACTATCAAGAGAGCCCCACAAGAGGCCATGAGCGACTTCAACAACAAGTTCCACAAAACCTGGTAGAGGATTCCTGTGACAGTTAGGCCTCCAATAACCATGGCATTCATGTTCTATCTAAAGGTTTTCAATTCAGACATCACAGTCATGGTACAATCTATGGGAGGAGATACCCTACCTGATGTATAATATCTAGCTATGCATGCAAAAAATAGCCTGATCGACATTAGGAAGCTTCCACCATGACTGCCAATGCCCATGTTCATGGAAATCTCTAGTGGCCCCTGGGAAGAAACAACTCCTAGCGCCTCCACTCCATAAAAAAGCACATCAGTTGTACCACCATCCATTTATGTATACCCAGGAGGACAACCCAGCACGTCGGGCTCCTCTTCATTGGCAGCAGTTGTAAATGATATGAAGAACCTTATGCGGTCATTTGCAAATGAGCTAGTCCTCATCCAATAATAGAAAATGACACCTCTGAAACCTTCCACGCAAACCTATCAAGTTGGAAGGCCATCTTATCAATAAAATACATATCAAGGAGCATCGAAAGGAGGAAATCAACAACCAACACCTACAAATTAGATAGTCCTAGTCACGATGCCGCTTTAGTGTATCAGGAATAGTCTAAGCAAGGATTTGGTCCCAAGTCAAAACAACCTGGCAAAAGATGAGAATGTGTGGTGTTTCTCATGTAATGATAGTCATATGCCCCGAAATTGTCTAAGGGGAAATCTTCAGCAGAAGATAGCAGAGCAAAGAGGCCAGGGCATGTTTTTGAACACCGAGAAATATCAGTCTCCTAGAATGGAGAATGCCCGCTTTAAAGCACAAACACAAAGGATGTCTTTAGAGAAAGAGCTAGATATCTCACCAGACAAAGCACTTTTTTCTTTGATGGAAGAAGATGATGTATTATTTGTAAATGATGTTCTGATGACTAGTGCCCTGCTGGTATAGTTGAACTACAAGACACGGCCCAAAAGAAGGCTCATAGAGAATATGTGCAACAAGCTCCACAACGACCACAACCACAAGTAGATCAAGTCTCATAGATCTGACCCACTCAATAGTCGCAAGCTCCATTGTTTCCAGAGAAATAGGTGGACAAAGCACTAAGCCCATCCGTGTCAGACTGACCTCTTGCGAAGACAAAAGAAATACCACAGTTCAAACCTAAGGTCCCGCCAATCGAAACATTTAACGTGGTAGAGCAACTGAAGAAGGCACCCACTAATGTATCTATGTGGGATGTTATATCAATTCTAGAACAAAAGGCATTGCTTTAAGAGGCATTAAAGAAGGAGGAACAAACGTCGTAGGTAGATACAATCCCACTGCACAATCAAGATAGCGAAAAGGAGCCCATGTCGGACCCCTGACCTTCGAGAGCCACGACATACGTAAATGTTGAGGGGAATGAAAATGTGAAAGAGGTAAGCAAACCAAAGCCTGCCCCTCTATTTTTAACACTTATTGTGGGGGATAAACTTGTACATAATAACATGATTGATTTGGGATCCAGTACCACTGTAGATGTCAAATTCTGCATTTTGTTTAAAATCCTAACACACACAAAGCATGATTAGTATTTTAAAACAAAACCAACAATCAACATCCCTATGAAATAACTCTACATGCTAATAATGCAATCAAAGCAACAAAGATTTAGATAGATAAATTGAAAGCATATAATAAAACATGGAGAAAATTATATCTCATAGTGGATTGGTGCTATTGTGGAAAATAGCCCTTTCCCAATCCTTGATAGATAAGCTAAATGATGAAATGCCTTAAAGATGGAGTGATGGTGGGAAAAATCAGTTCTCCTGAAGAGAGTGACTTTACATGAATGATTGTGGAGGATTTGATGAAGAATGAATCCTTTTATTTATAGATTATTTTGATGAGAGAAATAGCCAAATGGATGAATGTGGGACAAATACTTAGCCAATAAGATGGGGCCACTTGTCAACTTGCCATAGGTTGAGGGATGTGCAAGTTTTGGCCAATGTGCCAAAGAGAGGGAGATTCAAATTTGAATTTGAGAGTTAATGTTGAGTTTGACTTGTGCAAGGGACATGTAAGAGACATTAATTTCTTTGTTGGATGTACATGTCCACTTGTTTTTGAATTCAAATTTGAGGGAATATTCCTCAAAGATGCCATGTTGATGGAAAATATGAATTTATAAATGAATTAAAATGATTTATTGGTGCAAGTGGGAAAAGCTAGAGGATGTGACATGCATTAGATTAGATCTAATCAGGATTAGATTAGCTTAGATGATGATTAGTTTATTTGACCCATTTGACTTGAATATTTTGATTTATTTAAATCAAAAGGGATGGAAGGTGATTTCAGATTTAATTAAATAAAAGGCCTGATTTATTTAATTAAAAGGAGGGTGATGTTAGGATCAAGTTGATTTATTTAATTTAAACTGATGACTTTAGGAGATTGATAAGTAAACTTGATTTATTTGCTGAATGGATGAATATGACCTAATTGAATGCATTATGCCAATTTTTGTGTGTCTACATTTTGCCCCTCTTTGAAGCAATGTACTTGTTGTTGGTTCAAAGAATAAACTTTCGCAATCAAAATTCAAAAATTTCTGATTTTTTTGATTGCCCCAGTGGAAAGAAGTACACTAGTACATTGCCCCCTCGAGAGATTGAGCAAAAAGATTGATTTGAGGGTCGATCTCATGATAAAGAGGTTCAAGATGGATGGTTATGGATGATGATGCAAATGAGATGATTTTAAGATGCTTAGAATAACAAATCTATATTATCTTAAACAACTTAAATGATAATATGATGTGAGATGGATGAGATTGATGATGTGATATGCCCTGATTATGCAAATGTATGATTTTATGAGATGCTTAGACTAACAGATCTATATTATGATGATGATATGTTGTGATTATACAAATGTATGATTTATGCAAATATGATGATTTATGAGATGCTTAGACTAACAGATCTATATTATGATGATGATTATGCATGTGAGATGATATGCAAAATATTGATGGTTTGTGGATGCAGGATGGATGCATTGGTGATGATGATTAACTACTCATGATGCGATGTTAGTGTGGAAAAGAATAAATTAGATGATGACAAGAGGATCAACCAGGCCAACATTATGAGAAATGATGATGATAGATGGATGATTTTCTTATCAAGGATTGGGATTTTAAAAGGGTCACTTACCTTATGTTTGATAACACACATAGGTACGATGCATCAAGGTATAATGAACCAGGATGGCGTTGCACCTAGTGTGATGGACTTTGACTCGACAAATAGATAGGAGTATTCTTGTTCACACTTGACATACAGAAACCTTGCTAGGACGTACCTAACAAAGCAAGTATTCACCAAGTTATTTTACAAGAACGTCCAACAAGCACAGCAGACAAAAGGATAATGATCGTTGCCCCATTCCTATCTCTCTAAATCCTTCATTCGGATATCATCGAGAGGTCCTTGGAATGAGCACAATAAGATAAATCAAAGGAAAAGATCAAGTACGCAAACAAGCCAATGTTCTTCATATCTCTAGCTAAAGGGATTTGTTTTGATAGGATAAGAATCCAAAGTGATATCCAAAATGATGCCCATTGTCGAACGATATATCCTAGGACATGCATTGTATAGGATGATGATGGTTTGATAAGTTGATTGATAGGCTATTGATATAAGGTCAATTGACATGTTTGCGAATGATCAAGAGTTTGATTTTGTTTTAATTGTTTGTTGTTTCGATTTTGATTTTACGATTGAAGATTGATTTTGTTGATTGTTGTGATTGTTTCTGTTTGTTTTGCCAAAGGATGAAGGTGACGATCATTTATTATGGATGATTGATTATTGGGTGAAAGCGAAATGGGATGGATGGATTTTTTTAAATATTTGGATGTTTTTGACATTTTGAAATGTTTTGAGGCTTTTTTGGGGGTTTTGGATTTGCGATGTTTTTATTTTTGATTTTCTCGATGTTTTGGATTTTGATGTTTTTGAATGTTTTGATTTTAATGTTTTTGGATTTTTTGTTTTTCAAATGTTTTTGGATTTTGTGTTTTTGAATGTTTTTGTGTTTTTGTGTCTTTTGAATGTTTTTGGATTTTGATTTCTCGGGGGCTGATCAAAGATGAGCCTTGCCTATGTTTAAGCTCAGAGATGATGTAGTTCAGATACCATGTTTTTGATATTTTCTTACTTTTATGAATGTTTTTGGATTTTGATATGTTTTGAATGTTTTTGGATTTTCTAATGTTTTTGGATTTTCGCATGATTTTGACGATTTGGATATGGATATGTGTGATGATATCAGTTCTCTATTTGGGATTTTGTTGTAAACCAAGCTAAGGTTGATCGATTAGGTAGATGGATTGATGATGATAACATTGTTGAGGATGCACAACAATGCAAGGATTGATTGATCAAGATTAATGATGATAACATTGTTGAGGATGAACAACAATGCAAGGACAGTGTTAAGCAACACAAGGATTGAGATGTTGATGGGATTGATGATGATAACATTGTTGAGGATACACAACAATGCAAGGATAGTATTAAGAAACACAAGGATATCCCGAGATGAGGATTTTTTGATTGGATTTGATTGATCAAGATTTTGAAGCTTGATTTAGAACAAAATTGTTTTGAATGATTTGATGTGACGTTTGAAGTGTAGCTTAGATGAGACTGATAGTGATTGTCTGGATTGATGTTCAATTGAAAGATAAAGCTTTGATAAAGAATATGTTCTCATCAAAATATGCCATGGGCTAGTGATTTGGATGTTTTCTCACAAGTGGTTGACCAATTTGATTTCATGTTTTCCAATGTTCAGATCACCACATAAGTTGGAAGATATAGATCAATATTTATTCCTAAAGTGAGATCTAAATATCTGCCCCCAATGTCCAGCAATGTATGGAATGTCATGGGTGGATGCTCAGATAGGTGTATGGATGGATGGATATGGTAAGTACGCCAAGGATGATCTTGGGATAAGATAAGGTGTTCAGATAAAGAATGCTCATTTGATAATGTTTTATGGATCAGATAATGTTGGATAGGATAGGATTAATGAAAATGACCCATGTCAAGATGTTTACCGTAAGCAAGCTTAAAGTATGCCCCAAACTTTCATCAAGATCAAGATAACTTGGATGATGGATGTAGGTGGATGAAAATGGATTGGATAAATGGTTCATGGATGTAATGGATTTATTATGGCTGAGATGGATGGAATGATGGCTTTATTATGGATAGGATGAGATGCTTTCAACTAAACTAGCGCATGTAGATGCTTGATTCCACACATGACGCTTGTTTGCCAGGTTTTCATCATGGTCTTGCCCAAAGCATCGCCTATGCAGTTTTCACTAGAGGACAATTTTTTTCTTTACTGTTTTCAATCCTTTTTCCAATTTTTTTGGATTTTCATATTTTTTGATTATTTTGGTTTTTTTGAAAGATTTTAAGCTAAAGCTAAATCACAAGGTGTTGCTGATGTAGATGCCCCTATCATAATGTGCCATCAATATCCTACTTGAAGGAGTTGCTTTGCTAAGATACGTGCACTTGAATGCAACTTTTGAGATTCTTGATCTGCTTCGTCGATACCGGAGTTGACTTTGTCTTGGTGCGTACATCGCGATAGAGTGCCCTCTGAATCCTTATGATGAAGGGTTGTTGTCAATACATGGTCAATGTGAGATTTGGATATCATGTGTGGAGGCATGGATGGAGTGTGTTTAGGGATAAGAGATGGATTGCTTGACAGTTTGGAATCTTTGACTCTCCAAACTTAGGAAGATGAGCAATGATGGGTGGATATGAAAGTGTACGTGGAATTAGGACCAATTGCTTGATACACTTTGTACGTCGCTTGAAAATCTTGCTTTTTCTTTTGTGGACATCTTTGATAGATACATTTCCCTTTTTTTATTTTTCCCCATAGTTTCTTTGACTGATGGAGTTTGATAGGGATGAGCTTTCTTTGTATTCTTTGGTATCCATGTGTATTTCATTTTTTCTTTATGCTTCTCAACTTCTTTTTCTTTGATAGTGTTCTTTGTACCATGATTCAATTCTTTCTTTTGACGTTGGTCCCAATTCGTGGATGAGGTGATGGGTGGATGAAGATTCATGGTGTGGCTGGTTGTAGTATTGGCAATGGTTTCACCATAAAGATTCTTCATGCTTTCTATGTTGACGTTTGCTTGAGATGAAGTTGCCCCTAGTATTGTGGAAGTAGTACCTTCATGCTTTGATTCTGCCTGTACTAAGAGCTCTTGTTTAGAATGCATTCTCTGATAAACGACCACTGCAGATGTTGTTATTTCAATTGGATGTTGTACTAACTCTGAAATATCTTTTTCTATCTGACCTGCTTCCTTGAGTGGATAATGTTGGATATCTTCATACATGATTTCTTCAGTCTAGATTTTGGATATATCTGTCCTGATGTTGACAACTCTATTTGGTTGTAGGAATCAATAACCTTCTCTTTTTGTGTACTAATATTAGGAATTAAGGGATCCTGTTATGAATGTAGATCATCTATGTTTCCATCCATAGAAAGCATCGCATGGGTAGATGGAGGAGTATGTGCATCTTGCATAGATAGGAGAGTGTCCATTAGATCATTGTAGTATCTTGGGGATAAAAATTCTTGATTTTGAACGATTTCAGAGTTGCTTTCAACATGCTTTGGATCAAGTTCTTGACATGGGTCAGTTTCAAAGGATGAATTGCTTAAAAATAGTTCTTGGATATCTTCATTAGGCATGGGAAGTGGCTTAATATCCTCTTTATCTTTGAGTGGACTTGGATCAGGTGTCGAGTTGAAGATTCGTTCAATATAGGCAATCATAAGGTCGAAGGATGTCAATATGTCTTGGAAAGGACCATTGCTAGAATTTGGTGAAAGACATTGATCATACTTTGGAATAAATTCTTGAGATATTCCCTCTAACTCATAAGGAAATGTAGAGACATTTTCAACATGATCATTGGTCGATGCCTCATTGGATGAGGTGAAAACATCGATGGATAGATCTTGATCATTGTTTTCAACAATTGTGGTGGAGGGATTTCCAATGTTTTCAACCATAGGGTCAAGTGATGTTGGCATTTCTTTGATTGGATCATTGTTGGTTGGTGGACTCTAGTCATGATTGAAAAGTGACTCTTGACATATGTTGATTTGATCATTGGATGAATTAGAAATAGCTTCAAGGTGCTCAGTGATGGATTGATCTTGATCCTTGTTCTCAACAGTTGTGGTGGAGAGATTGCCAATGCTATCATTGTCCCCAATAGTGATTATCTTTTGATCAATTAGGTCTTGGATGAGTTTTTTGAGCCGAACACAATTTGATGTTCTATGTCCCTTTATTCTATGATAATCACAAAGGTGCTTCTCATTATACCTTGGTGGTTTTATGTCTGGTTCTGGATAGTTCACATAAATGGGGATTTTGATGAGAATTCTTGTACCAACTGTTGTAGGACTGATTCGATTGGTCTCCCAAGTGGTGTGTATTTTCGCTTGTTACCTTGTGAGATTTGTGTCTTGAATTGACCTTGTTGTGATTGATTTTGGAGATGTGGTGATTGATCTTTGAGATTTGGCGATTGATCTTCAAGATGGGGTTGATCTTGATGTTCATCTTCTTGACATTGGAAATATTGTTCTTGACGTTGTTGTGGACACAACTCACTGCTTTGATGACATGGATTAACCAATGGATGAGTGTACTGATTTTGGAGTGAAGATATCTCTTGGCTCAATAATTCAATTAGCTTGGCATGTGAAGCAAGTTGTTCTAGCGAAATTTGATCTTGATTTTGAATTTTACTCCCTTGATTTGGCTTTTGTTCAAGCAGATTTGGGATGTACACTTGTGGTGTTCGAATGGGATCATCGAAAATTTGATTTTGGACAATGTTCTGACTTGGGATGATGTTTAGATTTGGCATGATAGGCTGAAATTGAACATTGTTGATGTTGGGAATCACATTGCCTTGATTTAGGTAACTTTGATTTTGCATGGTGTTACCTTGACTTGTTAACATCTTGTTTTGACTTTGAACAGTATTTGTATGATTTGCAAACATATTTATCCCAAAGTTTACCAAGATTGGACTCAAAACATTCATGTTTGGTAAATTTGTACTTGGTACATTCTAATTTAGCATGTAGGGATTTGGTGGGATGACATTGTTCGTTTGAAGGCTCATGCATTGATTGTTTAGTTGGTGGATTTAGGTTTGGATTTAGATCTACCATCAGGAAATGTGTTCCAATCTTTGATTTGGGTATACTCACACTTGTTGTACCATTGACATTTGTAGAAGGTAATGATTCCATTTACAAATTGTATAGATGTGAGTGTTGATAATCAATCGGCGTTGTAAGGCTTTGAAAGCTTAGTTGACTTGGATTACTCATGATGTATGGATCAAGTTTATATTCCATGTTCCTCTTGTGTTTTGACCTTGTTGTAAAAGTGACCTCTAAGGTTCTTAGGACCAATGATGAGATGGAGGATAAAAAAAAAGGTGAATGATATGAGTGTTGAGCGTTTAGGGACTTTGGATCAATGCTAGACCTAGGGTTTGATTTTGATTGGATCGATTGGATTTGGATAATGAAATTGTAAACCCTAAGATGTTAGATGTGATCTTAGGAATAACTTGTTCAAATGATTTCTAATTTAATTAAATGTATGAGAAAGGATGCATTCCCATACTCCTAACTAAACAAGGTGATTTTTGGTTTGATGATTTACCCAAGTCTAGAATGATGTTTCCAAAGCTCTAAAGTTGTTTGTGGGATGAAGATGATAAATGTTTGGAATTTGGATGAAGTGTTTGATTTTATCCTAAATGAGTCTAGGAAGTACTTGTTTACAAGACCAAGATAGTGAAGAACATGCCTTTCTCTAAAAGTAATTCAAAATCAAAAGATCAATGTTTACATGAAAACCATACGACCAAAAGATGCCAAGCACATATGTGTGGGGTCCAATTGATTTAATCTTTGCTTAATGACTTTTTTTTACCACAAACACACTCTTGATTAGATTTTGAATCTAGATATATAATGTCTCAACTTTCCCCTTATCCTGCAAAGTGTATTATGCGGAAACCAAGGAAATTTGAGGCAAGAGTTACCTATTGTTGACCTTAGTAGGAGCAAATTAAGATGAAATCCAAATGCTTAGAAGCCTCTAAGGATACGAATCCCAAGGGAAAGCAATAACATGTGAATTTTTTCAAGGATATTTGCCTCTCCTAAATGGGTTGTAATTTTGATGATTCGTTGAATGTTGGTTTTCCAATGTTTTTGATTAAAGCACTGTGTTTTCAAACTAACTCACAAGCAATATAACACCCTAGCTCAATTGGTACGTTTTTCTTGGTGGGCTTGCCTCATTCCCTTCATAGAAGAGATGATTTTACATGCAACCAAGGAAATATTATAAAGGTATGTTAAGAATGAAGTCTTAACCTCTATACTTTAACCAAGATTGGACATGGCAAGTAACTTCTTGGAATCTAAGTTCCAATGCACCACTTTGATAAACTTGCTCAATGGATCAATTGGTCACTACAAAACAAGGGTTCTATTTCAGACTTTCCATTCGTGGAGATTGACCCATACGGCGAGAGTCCCCTTTCAGATCCATCTCGTCAGAATCAACTGCGTGATATTGGCGTTTACTCCAATACCCACATTTATATCCCAGTTGGAAATACTCTTGGCTTTAGAGTGTTACCGGTTGAGTCGTTCCCTTGGGTGAGTACTTTTTCCCTAAGGAAGGCCCTCTATGATAAACAAAAGCAAGCAAAGACAAAATTTGTAACTCGATCAATCTTTGACGACACAAAGAAAGAGAATATACGCGATGATGCTCTACTCACACTCGCATAAGATTTTGTTCAATTTTAAACCCAAATCGAAGTGTGGAGGTAATTAATTACACAATTTAATGTCACCAAAAGCCTTTTGATTCTCAAGATCACTGTGAGGCACGAGAGAAGCGCATACATCTTTTAATGATATTACTTTGTGTAAATAATTACAAAACAATAAAGACACACATTCATTTTATCCTTCAAAGCAATGATTTGATTCGTTTTAAGCACCAAAGGAAAGATGAAGATTTGATTGTTCAATTTGTAAATCCGAAATTGTAAAACTAGTGAGTTTGACTAAGTTCTTTTTAAGCCCCTTTGTCGTAAAAATCAAAACATTCTTTTTTAAGAGCCCAAAAAAAAGTGCAAGTTGATTAAAAACCAAAAACTAAATCGTAAGATGGAAGCTCCAAGCATTAAAAAATGCTTTATGCATTTCAAGTTTCAATGTCTGATTTTTTAAGCTCCAAGGTTCTTCCAAGATCGCCTCTTGTCTTTCAATGTTGCAAATCCCTTGTACAAATGAAATCCCTTCCTCCTCGCTTTTCCTTCCTTTACACCCCTATAAGATAAAAACAATCATTTGAGGATCTAATTAAATTTGTTTTAGGCATTAAATTTAACCAATAGAATGATTTCAAATGAAAAGACTAATGATTAATAAGTGGAGAATCAATAAATGGATCTTGTAATTATTGATTATGTTTGTATAATTCTGTAATAGAAAGACAAATATTAGCACGAATATCCAACAAGATCCATGATTTTCCAGCTAGAAAATATTATGGATGAATAAAAAGTTAATTCTTCATAAAGATATCACTGCAAATAAGATCTCCCTACTAAGAACACCAATCAATGCAGAAGCAACAATAAAAACAACGATGATAGAAGGCTATTCCCACTCAGCACAATAGGCTTTAATGATAGAAACATCAAAATGAATAAGACCAACAACGACATTAATGAGAATAGACTAGACAAAGCCCGTGAACTTTTTTTTTAAAACAAGAAAACCTCTAAGAAATGCGCATTTATATCATCTGCCTATAATAACTAGTGGCTTTGACTTAGGTGTCTCAAATTTTAGAACATGTGACTTGTTGAATCATCTTGGTGAGACTACATTAAATGTGAACCATATGTACCAACTTTATCAGGAAATTTGAGCAACTACTTAACTGCGAATGATGAATGCAAGAGAAGATCAAATCATGTAGGAAACTGTGACCCGATATCTTTCCAAATCTCAGCTTATCTCTCACATTTTAACGCTATTGGATTAAAGTTTGCATATTGTCAATGACCTCCAATTAATTTTCCTTCTTTTCAACAGAACATTTTGCATTACTCTACAGCCAATATGCCATATTGATCTCAGTAGTTCTCACGCAAATGAGCAAGTGATTACTGGAGAAGCCACAAATGTAGCCATCATATATGGACACAGATGCCCTCACAACCAATGCCACTTAGTCGCTTGATTCAAAACTCTCATTCAAATTCACAGATGTCTTCTTTGAAGCCAAATTAGTCTTCATTCTCCCAGGCTCCTTGATGCAGCTCCAATATCACCAAAGAAAAACATCCCTATGTTTTAGCTCTAAAACCATAAAAATATACTATTGTGTGCCTTGTAGCATGTTGTATTCTCTAAAATGCAAGCATAAAGCACGCAGAATTTTTGACAAAATATCTGAATGATTGTAGGATAGGCACCGAATGGATTTGATGCAAAGGTTTTAGACATATTCGAGCAAATGCCATTGACGGCTGGAATGTGAAGCGCAAACAAGGCATGTGAAAGAACTACGGTCCTATGCTGTCACGGGTGTAAAACTAGGCAAAAAAAAAGGATGGTGTCCCTTATTAAAGCGATGGTGATAGTGGCAGATGAACGTCAAAAAGGACGCTTAGCCCACCCTAGCTTGTTCACTAAAAGAGACACTACAAATAACTAGTACATAGATGTGAACCTTCACGTGTTCACCAAGACACAAAAATTTCAAGCTATTTGTAAATAACCGTCATATTCACCCATGACTCCATGAATGAGCACAATAGAGGGCCATGAGTTGTAGCTAAGTCGCCATCAATAACCGTGTTATTTCTTCTATGACCAAATCAGATTGTCAGTGCATGCATGTAATAATGCTCTTTAAAGCGCCAGTACTCTTAAATATTCAAATTCAAATAACTCTTGTTGCAGAGAATCTCAGCCACGCACCACCCCCGTCATCTTTGCTCACAGCCTATTCTACCATGTCTGGGATACATAGTTAATGGTGGTCAGGTTCCACCCAAGTGCTGTGATGGTGTGAGGAAGATCAAAGACATGGCAAAAAACTACTGCAGACAAGAAGATTGCATGCCAGTGCATCAAGACAATAGTTGGGTTCAATGAAATAAGAGAAAATAAAAAGAAAGTGATAAAATCATCTAATATTTGGTTAGCTTGATTTGAAACCCATGCTCAAGGGAAAAATATGTCAACCTCCCAATGAAGACAAGATCAGCTGTTCCATCTAATTTCTACAATCAAAATAACTTTAGCTTCTACCTCCAATCAATGTTCGTACTCCAAATCGCATAGAGGATTCCTGCAACCAAGTTTGATTTTTTTTCTTACATCCATCCTGCATAGCCATTGATTAGTGAAAGCAACCATATTAAATGAGAAGATGAGGATATTGATGAGATAAACAAAAATATTAATTAAAGAATCCTAGTCAAAGCACATTACATTTTGACAACAATCCTCTAAGATGTGATTTCAAAGAACGCATTGATTGTATGATATGTGAAAAGTGGATTTTGAAAAGACGTAAGAAACTTTGACAGTGTCCTTGTTCCAAACAATCAGAAATGATACAAACAAGTGGTATTTTAAAATCTTGACTCCCAGATATTTTCTAATATGGCGCACAAACCTTCTTCGAGGTCCAAAGTCTAAATCCTTGTGACAAAGAAACACAAAGCTTGAAGTGGATATATATAAAAAGACTTAATATTGTTGTTTAATGCATTAACCAGAGACAAAAGACTTTAGATTCCTACAATATGTAGATTTTTAATGCCTTAACAGAAATAAAAGACTTTATATTCTAACAGTATGCATCAAACAAAAACAAAGACTTTATATTTCTGCCCTCCTTCTAGCGCCATAATGTAGATGTCAAATTCTGCATTTTGGTTAAAATCCTAACACACACAAAACATGATTAGTATTTTAAAACAAAACCAACAATCAACATCCCTATGAAATAACTCTACATGCTAATAATGCAATCAAAGCAACAAAGATTTAGATAGATAAATTGAAAGCATATAATAAAACATGGAGAAAATTATATCTCATAGTGGATTGGTGCTATTGTAGAAAATAGCCCTTTCCCAATCCTTGATAGATAAGCTAAATGATGAAATGCCTTAAAGATGGAGTGATGGTGGGAAAAATCAGTTCTCCTGAAGAGAGTGACTTTACATGAATGATTGTGGAGGATTTGATGAAGAATGAATCATTTTATTTATAGATTATTTTGATGAGAGAAATAGCCAAATGGATGAATGTGGGACAAATACTTAGCCAATAAGATGGGGCCACTTGTCAACTTGCCATAGGTTGAGGGATGTACAAGTTTTGGCCAATGTGCCAAAGAGAGGGAGATTCAAATTTGAATTTGAGAGTTAATGTTGAGTTTGACTTGTGTAAGGGACATGTAAGAGACATTAATTTCTTTGTTGGATGTACATGTCCACTTGTTTTTGAATTCAAATTTGAGGGAATATTTCTCAAAGATGCCATGTTGATGGAAATTATGAATTTATAAATGAATTAAAATGATTTATTGGTGCAAGTGGGAAAAGCTAGAGGATGTGACATGCATTAGATTAGATCTAATTAGGATTAGATTAGCTTAGATGATGATTAGTTTATTTGACCCATTTGACTTGAATATTTTGATTTATTTAAATCAAAAGGGATGGAAGGTGATTTTAGATTTAATTAAAAAAGGCCTGATTTATTTAATTAAAAGGAGGGTGATGTTAGGATCAAGTTGATTTATTTAATTTAAACTGATGACTTTAGGAGATTGATAAGTAAACTTGATTTATTTGTTGAATGGATGAATATGACCTAATTGAATGCATTATGCCAATTTTGTGTGTCTACCACCATGGTCATGCCTAAGCAAGTGACCGATGCCCTAAAACTTAAGTACAAGCCTCTTGAGAAAGGGATAATGTAATTAGATGAGAAGAAAGTCCTAAATTTTAGTCGCATCAAGGATCTATCTTTGACCCTTTTCTCATGTTTGAGCCAAACCGTCACACAAGAAGTAGACGTGATAGACATCCCCCAAGTTTTTGGGATGTGTCTTTCAAGGGACTTCACAACAAAGCTTGGCAGATATATAGCGCTCGATTGGTCTCATTTGATACTACAGACAAAGCATAGGGTAAAGATGAAGATCCTGTCTAAATCCTTTCACCCTAAACATATAGCAAATAATGCGGTTATGTGCTTTGAAGCAACACATACCTCCTTCTCAAAACAGGAAATGTATTGCATAGAAATGTTAGAAGATGAGGAGGACACAAGTGATCGAACCCCTGAAGAGGTCCTGCTAAATCAATTTATTGATTCTAACCTGTTTGTGAACTTCCATGCTACTAGGTTAGGCACCTATGTGATCTTCGACGGTGACCAAGTCTTCCTGAAATTGGTAAAGGAGTAGGAGGAACCTAGCGGATTGGGTGATAATAGTCTATGGACATTATATTTGGATGGTGCCAAATGCAAAATCATTTTCAGAGCAGGCATCTGACTGGTATCTCTAATCTGATCAAAGACCCTCAAAGCTTTCCACTTCCAGTTCCCATGCTCATATAATAGTGTAGAGTATGAGGCTTTGGTCCATGGTTTGATTCTCGTAGAGCGGATGGGCGTAAAGAAAATACAAGTGTTCACAGATTTGGAGTTGGTCGTAAACCAAGTTCATGGATAGGCAGTCATGAAAAATGTAAGAATGAGGTCTTACAGACATAGAATATGGGATTTGATCGAGAACTTTGAAGATTTTAACTTACAAGTTATCCCACGATCCCAAAATGTTGTCACAAATCGGATGGCTTCGATTAGCTCACAATTTGAGCCAACCCTCAAATTAGAAAAAAACTAGAATGTAGTACAGACCATCGTTCAACTGTTAATTCCCGACAATGATCAAAACTGGCAAGTTTTTGAGGATAACATTCAAATTGTCTCTTTTCTACAAAATTCAGGGAAAGCTTCTGATCATTCATAGTCTGAAGCTAGAGGGGTTACCAAAGGACGAGTGATCCAATTAAAAAGCAATAAGTTCTTATGTGGCTTGATTTCTCTCAAAAATCTCTTCAACTGCGAAGATGCGAGAAATGACAAACAAATATTCATCACCAACAAAGGAGACTATGGAGATCTCAATGTCGGGAATGGCAGAAAGCTAAAAGTCAAAAGAGACGTCTTGCAAAAGGACAAGGAGAGACTAAAATGACTATGTGCTAGATACGACGGGGTCATAGCTTGGACTTACAATGATCTTAAAGGATATGATCTGAGCATAATTTAGCACACTATTATTGACTTGGTTGAAGGCTTGAAGCCTGTCGGGTCCAGAAACAAAGGTTGGTGAATCCGAAGGTTGAGGCACTAATGCCACAAGAGCTTACCAAATTAATCGAATCAAGAATCATATACTTGATCAAACATTCCACCTGGGTATCCAACCTTGTACCATTGCACAAGAAGAATGGCAATATTCAACTTTACGTGGATTTTAGGGACTTGAACAAAGCCTCATTAAGAGATCACTACCCTTTTCCCTCAATGGAGCAGATTTTGCAAACTGTGGTCAGATCAAAAATGTTCTCGTTGCTCGATGGTTTTTTAGGGTATAACTAGGTCTATGTGAAGGAAGAAGACCAACACAAAACAATGTTCACCACCAAGTGGGGAACATTTGCATACGTAGAAATTCCCCTCGAACTCTTCAATGTGAGTGCCACTTTTCAACAAGCAATGGATATTGCCTTCAAGGGGTTGATCAATCAGATCATCCTTTAAATCCCAATAAATGTGTCTTCAGAGTGTTGCAAAGCAAGTTGTTGGGTTTTGTGGTATTAAAAGATGGAATAGCTATAGACCTCAAAAGGGTGAAGGCTATAATAGAGCTACCACTATCAGTCAACTAGAAGGGGCTATGATCCTTTATGGGAAAGATCAATTTCGTCAGTCGATTCGTCTCGGACTCATAGGCATCGCAAAACCCATTACGCTAATGTTGAAGAAAAATTTAGTGTTTAAATGGACTCCCAAAGGCAAGCTTGCTTTTGAGAAAATAAAGGCAGCCATCTTTGCAGCTCTGGTGTTAGCTAACTCAAACTTCTCCAAGGATTTCCTGCTTTACACCTATAGCGGCCAACATAGCATAGCTTTGGTGCTCACTCAGAAGGATGAAGAGGGAAGTAGAGAACATCCCATCACATTCCATTCCAGGACTCTCAAAGGATATGAAACCAGGTATAATTTTATTGATAAGTAGGATTTTGCTATTGTTAAAAGCCTAAAGAAATTTTGACACATGGTATCGGCCAATAAGATCACCATCCTCATCGCCCATCCTAGTGTTCGAGAATACATCACTGAAGGAAATATAACCAAAAAAAGGGCCAACTAGATCACCAAGGTCCTAGAATACGACGTAGACATCTGACCAATCAAGTTGGTTTAGGGAAGAGGTCTTTGTGATACCTCACGTAGGAACTAAGTTCCCAAGCAAAAGAAGAGATTGACCAGGTCTATACAAATCAATTCAAGTCCGATGAGTCATGGGTGGCTGATCAAACGTGATTTATGTGGACTGGGAAATACCCGACTAACATTCCACCACACAAAAGATGCTACTACCAACTGCAAGGCATCAAGTATGTACTAATTGCAGGGGTTTTATTTAAAATAAATTATGATGGTAGCCTTCTTCATTGCTTAGATAAGCCACACGAAAAAACGGTTTTAGATAAATTCCACAACAATCCTGAGGGTGGACACTTCTCTGCCAAGACCTCTGCTTTAAAGATAATGCGGCTAGGCTATTACTGGCCTTCCATGTTCTTTGAGGCCCATCACCTAGTGCAAAAATGTACTCAGTGCCAATATTTCATTGGCAAGCGAAAAGACTCTGCCATGCCATTGAGCCTGATCGTGATTGAGGAACCTTTTGCACAATGGAGTTTGGATTTTGTTAGGATGATCAATCCCATCTCCAATGTGGGCCATAAGTGGATACTCACAACGACTAATTATTTCACAAGATGGACGAAGGTCGTTTCCCTGAAGAATGTCACAAAAACAAAAATTGTTAATTTTATTGAGGAGTTAGTGGCAAGATTCGGTTCACCTAAAATCATCATATTTGATAACACATGAGCCTTCATAAGTTCTGAGATGTTGTAATTCACTCTCAAGCATGGGATCTACCTCAAGACTTCATCCAATTATTACCCATAAGGAAATGGGTTACCATATTCTACCAACAAGAATCCAATTAGGTTAATAAAACACATTGGGTCTTAACACCAAAAGGAATGGCACAAGCATCTATGAGCTACTTTATGGGCTGATAGAATTACACCTAAGCAGATCTTGAATGCCTCCCCTTATGAATTAGTGTATGGAAAGGAGGTGGTTTTACCCATTTCCATAGAAATTCCAACGTTGCAACTATTGAAAGCTTTAGAAGTTGAAGAGGACAGTGGAATGGAAGTGAGATTGGTCAAAAAAATTAACCTCGAGGAAAAAAGAGAAAACACATATGACGCCATGATCAAGTGCCAGCAGATAGTCAAATAATGGTTTGATAAAAAGACCTCCAACCCAAATTTTTTGGAGGGAATTCTTGTGCTAAAGTATGATGAACACACTGTAAAACTAGGGTAGCATGCTAAGTATGACTCACTATGGAGGGGTCCTTTTTGAATCCATGCATGCAAGGAAAGAAACATGTATGAGCTGGAGGATATGGATGGCAATGTTTTGGATATATCAGTAAACGATATTCATCTAAAATTTAGTATGCACAAGTGCATTAAAATTTTACAGTTATGTACCATATGTAATTTTTTTGTAAAATACATTATTTTTGTGAATAAAGCCATGAGAGTAACACGAGAATAGCAAAAAGTATTATATTTTTGTATTCATCAAAAATATTTATAATATAATATGTGTATCGAACTTGAGGCTTTGAGAGAAGTTTGAAGCATTCTCGTTCAAACCTAAAAAGAGATACATTTCAAAATAGAAAAAGGAGACAAAATGGTAGTGGAAATTAAAGCCTCCATCTATCGTGACAGTCAAAATGTTGCTTCTTTGGGATTTTCTTCAACAGGGTAGTAAGGGGGGTTAACAACACATAGCATAACACACGCAGGAATGACACATACCTCAATCCTCGACACCACGGCTATACACCAGGAACTCAAAATGATTCTTCCAATCGAGCCCAGGAATGCACTCTGCGTTATACTCCCTCAGAAGGAAGGAGGTTGTCGGTCAGGACAGTATGCGATTCCTCTCTAGGTCCATAGTCCTAAAGTTTGAGAGAAAGGGCGGCCAAGGCACCGCTTCCCCAAAGTTGATGTTCCTATGAATATTGATGGTGATCAGAATACAGGCACCAGGGATAGCTACTTGCACAATCTTTCCGATCCCATCTAAGTATGCCACATCAAACATGGTGTGGCACAGTTCAATAATCCATGGCTTGGAAATGTCTAAATCCAATAGGGAAGCCACAAACTGGGAGATAACGTTGGAGTTACATTGCAATTGGTTCTCATCCTTCACATAATCCTTCCCAAGCACCCATTTGAATGCCATGATGATGAGGAAGTCATTCTTCCCTACTAGGCATTTGATTCCCTCACTACTAACTTAGCCCATGAAGGATTTCTACAACTTTTGAATCAAGTGTCGAATTGGAGTACCTAGGCCAAACATGATGGCAGCAAGCAAGCTTATAGGCTAGCGAAACAAAAAAACATAGCAGGAGAAGCTTACTAACTCAAATGTTAATCCAATGAGTTTTTCGCTAAATTGATATTGCTATTTATAGAAAAAGTGTGCGACAGAGCTCAATGAACAAAAAATCTATTAACAGAAAAAATACCAAAGTGACATGAGGCAAGGGATAAATCATATGGAGGATCTAAAACCAAGATTTAAGAAATTAATTTGAGCATTGGGAGTAAATGCTCATATGTATTGATTGTTGCCATGTGTCCATTGTCGTCACCAACACCAGGTTACTCGCTTATGTGAAAAGACATTTCTTAAAGTGAACTCTACCAAATTAAATGTAAATGTCTTTTTGAAGTACCTTTCAATCACTCAAAGCATGCTTTCCATTGCTCAAAAGCATGCTTTCCATTTCTCAAAGGAATGCTTCCCATCACTCAAGGCTTATTTGTAAAAGAGGCGATGGAAGGAATGTACTAATTACATTCATGACAGAGTTGGAATTCCCGAGGGATACATATCCCACTCCACATGTATTGCTTCGCTAGTAGCACTTAGTGAGCTTGTGGTAATGACAACACCTTATGTCATATACATGCAAAAATTAAATGCACCCAAAAAGAATTTTTTTTTGCTAAGTATCGAAAACCTCAAGCAACTACTGCTCTAAAGGAGTCTTCTCCAAATCCTTACAAGAACGCAACAATGGTGGAGGCATCATCTTTTGGTCGACAAGCTAGAATCTCATCTACCAGACCAGGCTACAACAACATCTTTGGAAATGATTTGTATACTAATTCCTGAGTGCTAGAAGACTGGAGTTTTGCTCATACTAAAACTATACAGGTAGGCAAACCCATTAAGCAAGAAGCGGTTAAAGATTTCACAAATAATATTTTTGACCCAAAGTTGCATATAAACCCTAAAAACCTTTAGGAAGGAGAAATGCATAGAATGATCGCCCATGGGTCAACCGAGGGCTTTGCGTCATGGCTCTAGTATTGCAATTTTCCACAATTCATATTATCCATCATACACCCATGCCTAGAGTTGGTGGATGCATGCACAAAAATGCTAGATAAAGAAACAAGGGTTATCAGTGGCAACAGGTTGAGGGTTATAATCAATGCAATGACCATTCAAGATATGTTGTACATCCATGTAAAATGGGATGCCAAAAGATTCTAGAAGATTTTTGGAGAACCAGAGACAAGTAATTAACATTTATATTGATGAAACAAATGAGAAGTCAAAAGGCAAGCAACTCATCTTCCCTCTAGCATGCAAAAAGTTTAAATCAGACGTGCAGGTCGTTTTCACAATGTTAGCTTATATTTACGGCTTTGAAGACGACGAAAAGGTTTACGCATTCTAGGCGGGCTTGGCTTTCTTGCTTAGGAAGGAGGGAATACAAAATAATTTTGATTTTGTTGATGTAGTGGCCAAAAAAATGCTGGGAAAATTAAAAAATTATGACACTGCTTTTCAGTTCAGGTACTCTTCTTTTCTGACACGTTTGATTTTACATTAGAACCCTAAATTTTTTAGAGGGTATTTATCGCTTAGTAGGTTTGATGTGATGGGGTTATACCAACTAGTTTCTATTTGGACCCATGTGCTTTCCAAAACATGGGATTATTATTCGTTTGTTGATTACTTCCTACAACCAGTACTTTTAGATTTGTCTTCGTGCCCTCCAGGTCAGTTTTCCTCTGTAGCCTTAGAATGGATGAAAATCCATCAGACCCTAGTGGATTATTTTATGGGAGCCAAATTTTCTTTCATCAATTCATGGGTTTATTGAGGAGTCTATTAGGCTCCCTGAATTTGTAACAGATAGGACCTTCGCTTTGGAGGCATGCCGACATGCAACTATTGCCGACAAAGCCTATGGAAACGAGAGGCATAAAAAAGCACTTTACCCAATTCCCCTTACCATTGCCATAATTCAGGTAACACTTGTGAAAAGGGAGGAGAGGGATGTGTTGACTAGAAAATTGGCTCTCCTAGGCCTGGTTCTCATTTGTGATACATGGAGGTACAATCCTGTAAGACATCTTTTGACTATAAAACACAAAAGGAAGGAGTATTTTGAGTCAATAAAGAACCCAACCGAGGAGAGGGCAGAGGTCTACATCAACCTAGCTTTTATACCACTTGACCAGCCACCTTGGCTTGAATTTTATCCCAAAGTGGCGGAGTTCCAACAAAGCATCTAAATGGGCTAGTCCCTCAAAACACAGTTAAAGAAGCTAGGATGGTCGAAAAGAAAGGTGGATTTCTAGAGGTACCGATAAGAAATCAAAAACTTCAACACCCTACAAGGAGATGTTAAGCAACACAATGAGAAGTTCAACCAAATCTATGATGTTGAGGCTAAAACCGATGATAGTAATCCTGAATACGATCAGGAGATTGAATTAGAGCAAGTGAGGCTCTACACCTCCTAGCCTCAAGAGCTTGACGCAGGAAAAAAGAAAGGAAAGGGGTCAAAAAAAAGGGATCGTAGATCACATCTTCCACCAACACCTTGACAAAGGGAAAAAGGACCCAATGGTCTCCAAAGAGATCTGCTACAGCTACAGGAGCCCAAGCTTCAACAGGATCAGTCACCAGGGAATTTGAATCCACCAATTTGGCTCCTGCAAAGAAGAGATGAGTCCAAGGCTTAGGCAGACCGAGCATATCAAGCAGAGGAGAAGAAGAGGTGGAATTTGCTTCACCAAAGTTTTCAGCTTCGATAGTCCAAGTAAATTTAGCACCTGCCCTTCTTTCTTCTATTGCATCTTTAGTTGTTCCTACCCCCGCTAAAAGGAATCCTCCATTTGTGAGTTCCAATGTCCTCATTCTAAAAACACCCCTGACCATATTTGACAATGAACCCCACAAAGAAGTTCTAGCTAGAGCTACTTAGAAGATGGTTTACACCAACTATGAAAAGTTGGACAAAAAGTTGAAGAAGCACGAGATAGAGTTGGCAAATGTAAAAGCTACGGTGGATAGGCTACAGGCATAAATCAAAAGCAAAGATTTGTAGATGGCATGCTTGAGGCCATTACAAGTTCAATAGGGTAAAGCAACTAAGTTGCTTGAAGAGGCCCGAAGTGAGAGGGGTCAACTTCATGCCGAGGCAAAAAGGTTGAAATGTGAGATCGCAGTCGAAGATGAAACAAATGCAGAGCATCAACAAAAATCCCAAAGGCTAGAGAGTGATTTAGCTAGAACTTACATCGTATATAATGAGCTGCAAAAGGTGCTACATGAAAAGGATCAAGAAAAGGTAGACATGCAGGAAGAATTGGCTAAAGTCTCTGATGACCTTCAAAAGGCCCAGACAGAAACAAAAAGGGAAGAACACGAAAATCAAGACATCAAGTCTATTCTGTTGACTTGCAACAAGGAGGTTGGGAAGCTACACTTTGAGCTTACAAACACTCTCCAAAAGAAGAATCAATTGGAGGAAAACATGAAAGCAAGAGAGTTCCAATTTTAGCAGGAACTAATCGTGGCACAGGGATCCAGAATCCTCCCAATACTGAAAAAACTAATATCTACTCATTGGGAGAGAATCATAGTTGTAGTCACAGCCCTGAAACCAATCTTGCAATTTCTAAAGGATGCTTGGGAATTGAATGCAAAGGTTGGCCCAGTAGTTGACCAAATTCTCCACACATTCACCCCCCTCGACTAAGGTATCTGGGAGCTTGATCATGAAATTATGTAAAGCAACTAAAGAAGCTTTAAGGGACGCCGAGATTCCTAACTGAAGGGAAACTGCGAGGAAAGCAAACGAATTCATCATCTTCCATAGGGTTGCATCAAATAGTAAAGCTTACTCGGTAGTTTTGAATAAGGTCAGTGAGATCAAAAAGGAGTTCAAAGTTTTGCTCCAATCCAGATTACCTACCCTATTATCATCAGATGGAGGAGTGTTAACAATTGAGCAAATCGTGAGAGAAATTAGGCTCAAAATCCATGCCTCCACAACACTACAGGGTTTGAGCTCATCACCCATTGTCGAGAAGATTGAGAAGGAAATTCTTCCCCTTTCTCGACTATACTATCATATCGGAGTTGTTTCATCAAGGTGGGGAGGGGTTTCTTTTAAAAAGTTCTTGATCTTGATCAAACATATGAGAATTTGTGTACCCTCGTCCAACCCACTGATGGAGATTGGGAGACCCAACACACCACGCTTTCCTCAAACTCCAAGAATTACCTGAGATCTAGGTTAATGCCTCCGCAAGTGAAGGCCCCCTGTGAGTCACCAGAATTGTGGATCAAGTTTTTCCTTCAAGAATTTTTGGTTTCTAGCCCTTACTTCTTTTCTACTTCAGGATGGCTTCACACTTGAAAGACAAAGACTACTCTCGCATAAAGGCGTGCAATGCACCATGTGGTGGCTATGCAGATTTATATATATCATTTTCCTTTAGGGCCTAAATCAGGACACGTGTCTGCTCGATGAGAATTCCTTCAAAGCTATTCTCATAAAATTTGAAAATCACTCGCCCGCTTGCCACGTCATCCATTTTGTCAGGCAGTCTGTATCTTCCACGGAAGGATCTTTTTACGCGGAGTTCTTACTTTTAGGGTGGAACCTTTGAGTCAATGTCATCATTCTTCATAGCTGATTGATCAGATTTTGCCAGGATGTGCTAAGATTCGATTGTCTTATGACAGTATATCTTCGTAGACTTTATGAGAAAAGATTGTTGTGATCTAATCAAGCTCTAAATCATATTGTGATCAATTAAGTGTGGACATCTGGCATTGATTTTGTTGGTATATGGAGCCTAATCAAACTCAGAGGTTAAATTTTCCCCACTTTTATTGGCGCAGTTTCCCTCCAAATTATTTTAACGAGGGTTTGGGGGCAACGCCCCTTGAGGGACCAGGGGCATACACGGCAGGGTCGAGGGGCAATGCCCCTGAAACCTCTCACAATTTTTTATTATTTTATAAAGGTGTCGGGTGTTATTTTTCTATTGGCTAACATAAAAAAACCCTATTTTGTAACCGACATAAGTCTTGATAAAAGACTAAGGGTTTGGGTCTCTATTGACATTGTATTGTAGCATTTGCAGTGGTATTGAGTTGCAAGGATTAGGATTACTGGATAATAATATTGGACTCTCTGTTGGTGGACGTAGCCCAAGTTTGGGTGAACCACATTAAATATTGTCTCTTGTTGTTATTATTTATGTGTTTTTCATTTCTCTGTTTAATCTTTATTTGCATTTAATTGATATCTTCTGAATACAATTCCTAACAAGTGGTATAGAGCGGGTTGTGTTCGATTATATCTGCAGGAAAGTCTCACGGTTGAGTGGGAGTCTCATGGAGTAATGGTAGATGAGGGTAAATTGAAGGTAGATAAATTCAATGGGAAGAACTATAGTTATGGAAGATGCAGATGGAGGATTATCTCTATCAAAAGGATTTATGGAGGCCGTTGGAAGGAACAACCAAGAAACTGGCATGGATAGAAATGCACTGGGAGCCATTCATTTATGCCTGGCACAATCGGTGGCATTTAATATTACAACAACAAAGACAACTCAAGAGTTGATGGAAACCCTAGCAAAGTTATATGAAAAGCCTTTCGCTTCGAATAAGGTATTTCTCATGAAGCATTTATTTAATATGAAAATGGTAGAAGGTGGGTCAGTTGTTGATCATTTAAATGAGTTTAATACAATTACCAGTCAATTAAATTTTGTAAATGTAAACTTTGATGAAGAAGTTAGGGCTCTTTTGATTATGTGTTCTTTGCCTGAAAGCTAGAATAGCTTGTTCATGGTCATTAGTAATTTTGTTTCTAGTTCGAATACATTGAAATTTGATGATGTTGTTGGTGTTATTTTGAGTGAGGAAATTCGTAGGAAAAGCTTAGGTGGAACATCCACATCAAGAAGTGTTTTGAATGCAAAAAGTAGGGACAGAACAAAGGAGAGAGGAAATAATTTTGGAAGTCATGGGAAGTCATGAGGAAAATCAAAGGACAAAAGGTCTCAATCTAGAGACAAGAGGGATTGCTGGTACTGTGGTAAGCCGGGTCATTTAAAGAAAGATTGTTGGTCTTAGAAAAATAAAGGAGACAAAAAGGAAGGCAATAAAGAGGAAAATGTGGTAAGTAATAAATCTGATGAGGATGCTTTGATTCTTTCCCTTGATAATGTCGATGATTCTTGGGTGTTAGATTTAGGAGCTTCATTTCATGCTACACCCCATAGAAGTTATTTTCTTGATTATGTCTAAGGGGATTTTGGGTTGGTTTATTTGGGAGATAACGAACCCTATCAGATTGTTGGAAAGGGAAGAATCAAGATTAAGTTGCAGAATGAGAATCATTGGCTACTATATGAGGTAAGGCACGTTCTAAAGTTAAAAAGAAATTTAATTTCAACATGGCAACTAGATGATGAAGGTTGTGTTGTTACATTTAGTGATAAAAATTGGAAGGTTACAAAAGGTGCCTTAGTGGTAGCAAAAGGTGTGAAAGTAGGCACCTTATATCTTTGTACAGGTCATACTCTTCCTTCTACTTTAGATATTGCAGATAAAAATCAATGTTCAGGAATAGTTGTTGCAGTTCAGCAGGCACAAAAACATACAATTGCTATGGATTTTGAATCTTAACTGTGGCATAATAGACTTGGGCATATGAGTGCAAAAGGTATGAAATTACTTCATTCAAAGAATTTTTTACCGGGTCTAAAATGTGTTAACATGGATTTGTGTGAAAGTTGTGTGTATGGAAAACAAAAGAGAGTCAGTTTTCTCAAGGATGGGAAGCAAAAGAAAGATGAGAAATTGGAGCTTGTGCATACAGATGTATGGGGACCAGCTCAAGTATCTTCTCTCGGTGGCTCTCGGTATTATGTCACTTTTATTGATGATGCAACAAGGAAGGTATGGATTTATTTCCTTAAGCAAAAATCTGATGTATTTGAAACTTTTAAGAAATGGAGAAGCTTGGTTGAGAATGAGACAGGTAAAAAGTTAAAATGTCTCAGATCTGATAATGGTGGTGAGTATTGCAACAAAGAGTTTGAATATTATTGTTCCTCTAATGGTATCCATAGGTAGAAGATGGTTCCAAGGACTCCACAGGAAAATGGAGTGGTTGAGTGCATGAACAAAACAATAATGGAGCATGCATAGACTATGAGATTGCATGTTGGGTTGCCTTTAAACATGTGGGAAGAGGTTGTAAACATTGTTGTTTATTTAATTAATAGAGGTCATTCAGTTCCCTTGAGTTGTGGTATTCCAGAGGAAGCATGGAAAGGTAAGAAGGTGAGTTATTCTTTTATCAAGACCTTCGGTTGTGAAGCATTTGCACATGTAGATCTTGAAAATAGAACCAAGCTGGATGCAAAATCAAAGAAATTTATACTTGTTGGATATGGCATTGATGAATTTGGTTATAAGCTTTGGGATTCTGAAAATCAAAAAATTGTGAGAAGCAGGCATGTCATATTCAATGAGAAAGTGTTGTACAAAGATCAATTGCAGCAGCATGAGAAGAAAGAAAATGATTATGTAGTGTTGGATGATACACCAAATAGCAATGTTCCAATGGTTCCTCATGCTCTGCAACAACAACAAATACCACAAACTCTAGTGAATGTTAGACGATCTTCAAGGATAAGTCGACCTCTAGAAATATTTTCTCCCTCTTTGTATTCTATTTTGTTAACATATGCTAGTGAACCTAAAGAGTATGATGAAGCTATGTAGGTGGATACAAAGGTTCAGTGGGAGCATGCAATAGAAGAAGAAATGGAATCCTTGCTGAAAAATTAGACTTGAGACTTATGCAAGTTGCTTGCAGGTAAAAAGGCTTTACCAAATAAATGGGTTTATAGGCTAAAAGAGGAAGATGGAGGTAAGAACAAATTTAAATCCAGGTTAGTTTTCAAAAGATTTGCACAAAAAAAGGAATTGATTTTGCTAAAAAAAATTCTCCAGTTGTTAAGATGACTTCTATTCGTATTATTTTAAGTATTGTGGTTGTTGAAGATTTGCATTTGGAAAAACTAGATGTGAAAACTACCTTTCTCCATGGTGATGTGGAGGAGATATATATGGAACAGCCCCAAGGATTTTAGGTCAAAGATAAGGAGAAATTGGTGTGCAGATTGAAGAATAGTTTATATGGCTTGAAACAAGCACCTCAACAATGGTACTTGAAATTTGATAGTTTTATGGCTGAACAAGGCCACAACATGTGTAATTCTGACCATTGTGTTTATTTTAAGAGGTTGGATAATAACAACTACATTATTTTATGTTTATATGTTGATGAAATGCTTGTAGTGGGGTCTAACATGAATCACATAAGTGAGTTAAAACATCAGTTAGCAAAATCATTTGCTATGAAGGATTTGGCGGTAGAAAAACAAATCCTTGGTATGAGAATTTGCAGAGATAGGAAGAACAAAAAATTGACTCTATTTCAAGTTGGTTATGTTGAAAAGGTGTTGCAGAGATTCCACATGGAGAATGCAAAAGTTGTCAGCACACCTTTTCCTAGTCATTTGAAATTGACTAAGGAGATGTGTCCAAAGACATAAGAGGAGGAAGACAAAATGTCCAAGGTACCATATGCTACAACTGTAGGTAGTTTAATGTATGCCATGGTATGCATGAGACCATATATTGCACATGTTGTAGGAGTTGTTAGCAGGTATATGAGTCATCCTAGATTGGAGCATTGGAATGCAGTAAAATGGGTTCTCAGGTATTTGAGAGGTACATACAATAAATGCTTATGTTTTGGGGGCTCTAATACAGATTTAGCAGGTTATGTAGACTCAAATTTGGCAGGGGATATTGATACTAGGCAAAGTACTACAGGTTATGTCTTTACTGTAGGTGGGACAACAGTAAGTTGGATCTCACGATTGCAAAAGGTGGTTGCTTTATTCACCACAAAGGCATAGTATGTAGTTGCAACAGAGGCAAGCAAGGAGATGATATGGCTGCAATCTTTCATGGAAGAATTGGGAAAACAACAAGCCAATAGTTATTTGTTTACAAATAGCCAGAGTACCATACATCTTGCAAAGAATTATGCCTTCCATTCAAAGACCAAACACATACAGTTGAGGTATCACTTCATTCGGTTGGTGTTGGATGATGGAAATTTAAGGATGGAAAAGATACATATAGATGAAAATCTAGCAGATATGTTTACAAAGGTGGTGCCAAGGGAGAAGTTGAGCTCCTCTTCAACTTTGGTTGTTCTTCAAGACTAAAAATAATAAAATCAGAACAACAGGGTCCAGGGTGCTTATTTCCAGTGGGAGCTACATGGTCAGCAATGTTATGATCAGTCTCCAAGTGGGAGATGATATGGGGTGGAGTCTGATCAATCTCCAAGTGGAAGATTGTTGGTATATGGAGCCTAATTAGACTTAGAGGTTAAATTTTCCCCACTTTTATCGGCACAGTTTCCCCCTAAATTATTTTAACAAGGGTTTGGGGACAGCGCCCCTTGCGGGGTCCAGAGGAAGCACCTCTGGCGCACTACCTCTCATGATTTTTTATTATTTTATAAAGGCGTCGAGTGTTATTTTTCTATTGGCTGACATAAAAAAACCCTATTTTGTAATTGGCGTAAGTCTTGATAAAAAGACTAAGGGTTTGGGTCTCTATTAACACTGTATTGTAGCATTTGCAGTGGTATTGAGTTGCAAGGATTACTAGTTGTAATTGGTTCAATTTACTGGATAATAATATTGGACTCTCTATTGGTGGACGTAGCCCAAGTTTGGGTGAACCACGTTAAATATTATCTCTTGCTATTATTATTTCTATGTTTTTCATTTCTTTGTTTAATCTTTATTTGCATTTAATTGATATCTTCTGCATACAATTCCTAACAAATTCATCATTACTGGTTATGGTGGTGGCTCTCCCTCCTGGCTATTTAAAGGGGTTCGCAACAAATAATAAAAAATCTTGGATAATCTTCAAAAAGAACCATCCTTTGAATCTTTCAAAACAGGATAGTTTTAAGGAGTTTTAATTTCTTAGGGATAGGAGGATTTTATAGAGAACTATTCAAGCTCTTTGGCATGTTATATTTGTTAAGACTATTAATCGAATTGGCATCCGACTTTTGTTTTCAGTTAATTTATTGCAATAATTAGATATGTTAAGAAGAAATCTCAGGAATTGTGCATTTTATGGCATTTATTACGAATTTCTTTTTTGCATATCATTTATGCTGAGAACATTGTGTTAAAAAACCTTATGTAGGTAGGCTGAATGATTATTTCACATGTTATTAGCTTTTATGTTTGATGCTATCTTTCAAAAATTGAATCATGTTTAATATACTCTTTCATTTTCCCTAAAATATACGTTGTTGTTCATATTATGTTGTAAGAGAGGGAGGGTTCTGAAAAAGATCCAAATATCCCTGTTGGTTTTTGGGGTTTCTTATTACTGTCTGACCTTAATGGATGCTTCTTGTGGGGAGATTTGAAAGACTGCACTGTGCTTTCTCTAGCCTTTGTTGCTCGTTCTCTTCCCAACAATGAAGGGTATGTGGTATTATGTGTCCATTTCATGAGTTATAAGGAATTGATAAGCTTTTGAAATGTTGTAAAAGCCTTGACGCATTTCCATTTTTATGTTTTTTCTTGCATTTCACTTCCCCTTTTCCCACACACAAAGAAGAGTCAACTTTCTTTAAAAATCCTGAAGGTCATTCAGTGAGGCACAATTTGGTCCCCCACTCGCTGAATTTATCATAAGGTTGTTCGAAGAGGCGCAAGCTTTAATGATCAAAAATTCCTATGACTTTGGATGCAGTGAGTAAAAGTATCTATATTTTCAATGTGCTTGAAATTGCTAGAGGCAGTGAGCCAAAGGTTACAGATGGCATAAAGTTGTAGTGGTGGATTTCTTCTATTGCCTTGATATGGTGAATCTCCTTGTAAAAATCTTCTTCTATTCTTCTTTCTTCCAGACATTGAGTCCTTTTGGCAATGAGCCTACTTGTATTTGGTGTTGCTATTCATATATATATATATATGTGTGTGTGTGTGTGTGTGTGTGTGTGAGCTAATCCTCACTGTGGTTTTTCCCTTCTTGGGTTTTCCATGTAAATCTAGTGGTCTTATGTGTTTTGCATTGTTGTTTCATAACTTTACATTTTGCTATTGCATGATAAGGGTTTAAATTTTGATAAGGGTTTAAAGTTTGATAAGGGTTTAACAGTCAATGAGGGATTGAATGTTTTATGTACAACTGATTCATTCCCCCTCTTATTTGTCATGTGCATCTTATAGGGTGAAGAGATCTTTGTATAGTTTGAAACAATCACCCAGGATGTGGTACTACAAGTTTGATAATTTTGTATTGAAGTTGGGTTTTTCTTAGGAATGAAGAGGATCATTGTGTTTATATTAAAGTTATTGATGATCATATTCTAATTATTGTCTTATATGTTGATGATATGTTATTCATGGGTAACAGTAAGGTGATGATTAGGGAACTCAAGGAACAAATCTCTAGCACATTTGATATGAAGGACTTGGGGCTACAAAATATATTATTGAGATGGAAATCAACAAAGATCGGGCTAAAAAATGCTTTGGTTAAGTCAGAGTAAGTATGTTGATACAATTTTGCAATGGTTTAATATGCATGACTATAAGCCAGTTAATATTCCATTTGTAGTTGGTACTAAGTTGAACTTGGATTCATGTCCTAATTTTGATGATGATTTTAAGGATATGTCCAAGGTTCCTTATGCTAGTGTCATGGTAGTTTAATATATACAATGGTGTGCACTAGATCGAATATAACCTAAGTAGTAGGAATTCTAAGTAGGTTTACGTCTAACCCTGGTAAAGAGCATTGGAATTTTGTTTGTTTAGATATTTGTGTGGTATTTCAAATTATTGTTTGGTTTATCATGGTACTGATTATGTGGTCAAGTCATTAGACATACAAGTATTTCTTGATGTAGATTGGGCAGGTGACTTGGATAATCGAAGGTCCTCTAGTGGCTATGTGTTTACTTTGTTTGGAGGTACAATGAGTTGGATGAGTAAGAGGTAGCCCACAGTTGCATTGTCCACCACTAAAGTAGAGTATATGGCTGCTACACATGCCTCTAAGGAGGTGGTATGGTTACAAAGACTTGGTAATGACATTGGTTTTGATTGCAAGACTGTGAGGATTGGATGTGACAGCCAAAGTGCTATTTTTTTGGCCAAAAATCTTATGTATCATGCTTGCACTAAGTATGTTGATGTCCAATATCAGTTTGTGCAAGAAATGGTTGAAAATGGTAAGGTCTTGATTGATAAAGTTGACACTTTGGATAATGTTACAGATTCTCTCATGAAGCCAGTGACCACAGATAAGTTCTCTTGGTGCAAGAAGGCCATGGGCCTTAATCACTATACTTAACTTATTATTTGTATCTCATATGTAATTGCAATGTATATTGTCAAGTGGAAGAATGTTAGGTTAGGTGACATTTACCTTGCAAACCTATGACATTTTTTATGTCTCCATATTTCTTGGAAAGTGTCTTAGGGGATGTTGTAAGTATGTTGCATGTGTTATCATTGATGTCAACAGAATGGAGATTGTTGCAAGTATGTTGCAGGTGTTGTCATTGATGTCAACAAAATGGAGATCGTTGTAGGTGCCATCTTTGATGACTACTGAGTAGTAGTGTGTGAAAAATTACATGTGATGCAATCAGAAGTGTTGGTTATGGTGATGGATGTCATGAGCTCTTGTTGCTCATATATAGGTGAATGATGGTGTGAAATTTTTATTCATTGTCTCTTATTGTAAAGCATTGCATAAGCTATGAAAGAAAGCATGAAAGTTTGTGGTATAGGAGCACCTAAGGAACAACATGCAGTTTCTTAGGTAAAGAAGAAACCTAGAGGGTTAATTTTTGTTTTTTTGTCATAAGGTCATGTATACCATTTAGTGTTGAGCTTAGAGGTGTTTTTTATCTTTGGGAAAGAGGTTTTCAAGAGTTCAATAAGTTTAGAGGCTCATTTTACTAAATGGTAAAAAGTTGCCAAAGTTTGAAAAACACAGTGGGTTTTATAATTTTTGCCATTAGGTCATCTAAAGGCTCGACCCAAGAAGCTCAACTATTTTTGGAACCTATTTAAGGGATGACTCGACCCTGGAGCAGGGTTGGAAGATTTAGTGTTTTGGTGAAAACTTGTAAAATTGATGGAAAAAGCGTTCTGAGAGGCAATTTTTTGATTTTTGCATCCAAATTGTGCTTTGATGGAGTAAACCTACTGTTATTTTGTTTGTAGAATGTAGTGTAAATATTTTGAGAGCTTAGTGTGCCATCCATTTGTCTTTGTAAAGCATTTTCATCTTTTATTTGTAAATAGTTTGTTTTCTATTTTTTTGTTGGCCTGAATCAGACAGTTTTGAGAGAATGGAGTCCTAGAGCACTTTCCCACCGTACAAATTGTACGGCCCTTTGGGAATAGTGACTAGGCTCCCTTAGTGTAAATATGATAGCTTGTAGGGTTTGTGTGAGTTCAGGAGCTGCTAGCATTGTCTTGCCCTAGGTGAGCCAGGCAGGGTCCGGCTAGGGAAGACCAGGAGTAAACAACTTATAACTTGCAGGGGTGCTTAGATCTTGGAGAAATTATTTTTGGAGTATTTTTTTGAAGGTCTTGGCAAGGCCTGGTGATCCGGAGGAGACCCCACCAAACCATTTGGAGTGAGAAACCTTTGACAGTCTGAAAATAGTTTGGAGAAGCTTACAAACCCTAGTTTTTGGCTTATTTTGTGAATGAGTAGTGTACGGCCTATACAGGCTCAAAACCCCAAGAATATTTAAGGTGTTGGGAAGGGAAACACAAACCACAAAGGAGGAACCCTGGTCGTTTGGAGGATTTAGGGAAAAATTGCACTTTTCTCTGTTGAGAGGCCTAATTGGGGCTCGAGGCTTGTAGCCTTTTCTAACCCTAGGAAGGGATTTTGTGAAAGCGATGGTTAATTGGAGTTTTGTGATGAGACAAGAACCCTAGATTGATTACCTTGAAGAAATTACAACATTTACACACCCCTGCAAGAATCAAGTTGGATGTTGAGAGGATTTGGCCTTTAGGGAAGAATAAGGGTCAATGGTGAGATAGTGGCAAGGCACCAAGGTTTGCTTGGTAGTATGGAGGAATGTTGATAGAGGGGTTGGCCAGTAATACTAGGGGTGCCTATACCTATGATAGGACCTAAAGGTTATGGTGAAGGAGTCACCTAGAAGTTCTTGAGAACAAAGACCTGAGCATGGGACTGTGAGAGTCTCATCCAACCCTACCCTATTAGATTGGTATCAAAGCAAGTTAAAGATTTGGGAAAGAATCTTGTATTTCTGAGGTTGATTCTAGTGATTCTTCCATCATGGTGACAAATGAAAAACTGGCCAAGATGGTTGAAGAGCAGGAAGAAGACAATAAACAATTGAGGGAAAGAATAGCCCAACTTGAGCAAGCAGTGAGGAGTGCACAGTTTGAGGGAAGAATACCAAAGGAAGAAGAGGTTGTAGAGGAAGATAAGACCCCTGAACCTAACCCTGTTTTGAAGGAGGAGCCTTTCTTGAAGGCATTGAAAGATTTGAGTGGGAAAGCACTTGAAGGCATACCACTTTTTAGTGGAAAGATGGAAGCTGATCTAGTTATGGATTGGATAGAAGGCATGGAAAATCATTTTGAATGTGATGGAGTCACTGAAGCACAGAAGGTAAAGGTGGCCAAGTCAAGACTAAGAGGATCTGCCTTGACATGGTGGAAGTTCATTCAGACAGAGAGGAAAAAAGAAGGCAAACAACCCATATCAACTTGGAAAGGAATGGTTGCCAAGGTGAAAGAAGCCTACATGCCAGATGACTATGAGATTCAATTACACAAGAAGAGGCAAAGCTTAAGGTAGAAGGACCAAGATGTGAACACTTATACTGAAGAGTTTCAAAAACTTTGTATGAGGTCCAATGTTACAGAGGATGAAAGTCTTAAGGTAGCTAGATACCTTAACGGTTTGAAATGGAACATCCAAGAGGAGATGGCTCTTTTGAGTCCTAAGACAGTACATCAATGTTACCAATTGGCTATCAAGATTGAGGAAAGGAACAAGAGGAAGCAAGATCAAACTTCTAAGGGCAAAGGAAAAGGCAGAGATCAAAGAGATCAAAGAGGACAACGTGGTGGCTACCAAGGTAGAGGCAATGACCAAAGAAATCATGGAGAATCTAAACTCACTGAGCATGGAGGAGAAACATCTTCCAGAGGTGGATTTAACAGAGGAAGAGGACCTCAAGGAGGTTCAAACAGAGGAAGAGGAGTAGGCAGGAGCAATTCTTATTTTTCAAACATGAAGTGTTACCATTGTAATCAAATAGGTCATCCTGCTTATAGGTGCCTGGAGAAAGAATATTCATCAAGAAATGAAAAGAGAGTGGCTTATGCACAAGAGGACACCATGAGTCCTAAGGAATTTGAGGCCAGTCATATAGAATCTGAAGTAGGAGAGAATCTGATGTTTAATAGAGTCTTGATCAGACAACCAGTTAGGGAAGAACCTAAACAAAGAAGAGCTCTTTTTAGAGTAAGGTGCAAGATACTTGGCAAAGTATGCAAGGTCATAGTAGATTCAGGTTCAACAAACAATATAATCTCAGAGGAGGCAGTAGCAAAACTGAAATTGGAGAAGGTACCCCACACTAACCCCTACAAGGTCACATGGTTGAACAAAGGGCAGAGTGTTTTGGTGAATGAGCAAGTAATGGTGGAGTTTTCCATTAGAGGGTACAAGGAAAAGTTAGTTTGTGATGTATTACCCATGGATGCATGCCATCTACTACTAGGCAGACCATGGCAATATGACAGAAGTGTTATTTATGATGGGAAAGAGAATACCATTTCATTCAAAAAGGATGGAAGGACCTTCAAGCTGCACTCACTATCAGAAGAAGATGAAGGACAATCAAAGACACCAAACATCATGTTGAGCAGTGGTAAAGAGTTCCTTAAGAACCTACATCAAGGGGATGAAGGATGTGTGGTTATGATACAACCTAAAGAGGAAGCTAAGGCTGAAAAGACAGTCCGACTGGAAGCAGTCCAAAAGTTGCTTGATAGGTACAAGAGTATAGCTAGTGATGGTACACCTGCAACTCTACCACCAAAGAGAGCCATAAGTCATCAAATTGACTTCATACCTAGAGCCTCATTACCTAACAAAGCAGCATACAAACTCACACCAAATCAGAATTTGGAGGTAGCTAGGCAAGTGCAAGAATTATTGGATCAAGGATTGATTCAAAAGAGCATCCAACCCATGTCTTGATACCAATGGTTTTAGCAACCAAGAAGAAAGGAAGTGAAATGGAGGTTATGCTGCTTGATTCTGGGAGCAATAAATAGGATCACCATTGGTATAGGTTTCTTATTCTAATTGAGACTTGGTGGATTTATGCTTGGGAGGCCTCAGTTCTTCACAAAGTTGGATCTCAAAAGTGGATACCATCAGATCAGAATTAAGGATGGTGATGAGTGGAAGACAACATTTAAGAAAAATTATGGGTTATATGAATGGAGAGTGATTCCATTTGGTCTCTCTAATACCTAGCATTCACTTCAGAGGCTCATGAATATAGAAGTGCTCAAGGATTTCTGAGGATATTTGTGTGTGAGTGTATCTTGATGACATCCTCACTTATCTGACAAGACAACGGAAGAGCATTTGAAACATGTGGGCAAGTTCTTAGAAGGTTGCAAGAAGAGAAATTGGCAATCAACCTAGAGAAATGTGAGTTATTCAAGCAAGAGCTTGTCTATTTGGGTTTTGTAGTATCCAAAGGCTCATTAAAGATGGATCCAAGCAAGGTGGAAGCCATCCTAAACTGGCCTACACCAACCACAGCAACAGAGGTAAGGAGTTTTCATGGATTGGCTCAATTCTATAGAAAATTCATAAGGAACTTTAGTGGTATATGTGCACTGGTTCTAGACACAATCAAGGGTGGTTTGAAAACTAAGCTTGTGTGGACACAAGAAGCTGAGAAAGGATTTGAGAAACTGAAACAAGAAGTGGCAACTCAACCAATTCTCTTATTACCTAGCTTTGACAAGTTGTTCAACTTGTTGAATGTAGTTAAGTGGGAGTGTGATGGAGGTCTTGCTAAGTCTAAAGAGAAGCTGGGCCTATAGCCTTCTTTAGTGAGAAGCTAAATAAGAAGCAAGAAGAAATGTTCAACCTATGACTTGGAGGGTATACTTTGATTTGATCCACTCAAGAAATGGAAGTTACCTTCTGCAAGGGACTGTGGTTTCTTTTACAGCAATCCCGGTAGCTTAGTTTATCAACACTCCAAGAGAAGTTGAGTAATAGGCATTTTGAAATGGATGGAATACATCCAAGCTTTTACTTTTACCATCAAGCACAAGAAAGGGAAAATGAACAAGGTGGCAGATGCATTAAGTAGAAGGTTGTTGATAGTGCAAGAAATACAGTTCAAGAGCATTGGTATAGAGAGTTTCAAATTTCTATATGGAGAAGATGAAGACTTTTCAGAGGCCTATAAGGTATGTTCTAACTTTGAGAACCACTTCCATAGCCAATATTCTGAGTATACTTTGCAAAGTGGGTTGTTGTTTAAGGGAAATCAGTTATGTGTTCTAAGAGGTTCAATGAGGGAAAATCTGATTCAAGAAAAACATAATGGCAGTCTTAGTGGACATTTTGGCATCAATAAGACCTTAGAACTAGTACAAAGGTTCTATTCTGCCCCTCAAAAGTTAAAGGAAAGAAAAGGAATCAATTTAAAGAAAAATAAACTCTTGAGAGCAATTAGTAATTTATTATAAGAAAGCTAAGGAAGACTAGCAATCTGGTTTATATCAACCACACCCAGAATTTCCATATGAATAGCCGGAGATTAAGCCAGAGCATGGATTTTATTAGAAGTACAAAGAGCCAGCCCTCAAGACCAAGAAATTTGATTTTAAATAGCCAGTCAATTTTCATCAATTTAAGTAGGGAGACATAATTTTTGCCAGGAGATGAGTCATTTTATTCCCTGCAAAACTACTCATGATGCCAGCTACATAGCTCATCTTTTCTTCAAGGAAGTTGTTAGGATCCATGGGCTACCTTTGAGCATTTTTTCTGACAGAGATGTGAAGTTCATGAGTCATTTTTGGAAGACTCTATGGAGCAGATTGGGTACCAACTTGTCTTTTGGGTCAGCTTACCATCCTTAGATCGATGGTCAAACACAGGTGGTTAATAGGGTGCTTGGTAATCTTTTAAGGTTCCTAACTAAGGAATATGGACAGACATGGGATATGGTCATCTCCCAAGCTGAGTATGCTTATAATGACAGTGTCAACCGGACCACAGGGAAAAGTCCATTTGAGGTTGTGTATCAGATGCACCCAAGAGGGATATGTGAGCTCAGAGACCTTAGAACTATGGAACAAAGAAGTGGACATGCAGAAGACTTCAGTCAGACCATGAAGGAGATTCAAGAGCAGGTCAAGAGGACAGTCACTGAGGCTACACAAAAAGTGAAGGAGAAGGCAGATATGTCAAGGAAAGATGTGCAATTTCAAGTAGGGGACTATGTTATGGTCCACCTTAACAAATCAAGGTTGTAGAAGGGAATGTCAACCAAGTTACAGATGAAGAGAGTAGGTCCCTGCAAGATATTGGCCAAGTATGGCAAGAATGCATACAAGGTGGAGTTACCTACCGATCTAGGCATCTCACTAGTTTTCAACATTGTTGATTTGATCAAGTATAAGGGAACAGTCAGTGATGAGGTTCATAACAGTCAGGAGATCTTCAAGGACATCAATAATGTACCCCTACCTAATCAAGAGAAGCCTCAGGCAGAGTAGATCTTGGAGTCAAGAGTGCAAAAGTCTACAAGGAACAAGGTGTACATGGAGCACCTTATAAAGTGGAAGAACAAGCATGAATCAAAAGCTACATGGGTACAAGAAGATCAGTTTAAGAAGCTTGGCATTGACCTGTCATTGATCTCTCCTTCCAATCCTTAGTGTTTGAGCTGAGAGGGGGAGAATGGTGCAGGAGCACCTAAGGAACTACAGGCAGTTTCTTAGGTAAAGAAGAAACCTAGAGGGTTAATTTTTGTTTTGTTGTCATAAGGTCATGTATACCATTTAGTGTTGAGCTTAGAGGTTTTTTTGATCTTTGGTAAAGAGGTTATCAGGAGTTCAATAAGTTTAGAGGCTCATTTTGCTAAATGGTAAAAAGTTGCCAAAGTTTGAAAAACACAGTGGGTTTTATAATTTTTGCCATTAGGTCATCTAAAGGCTAGACCCAAGAAACTCAACTATTTTTGGAACCTATTTAAGGGATGACTCGACCCTAGAGCAAGGTTGGAAGATTTAGTGTTTTGGTGAAAACTTGTAAAATTGATGGAAACAGCATTCTAAGAGGCAGTTTTCTGATTTTTGCATCCAAATTGTGCTTTGATGGAGTAAACCTACTATTATTTTGTTTGTAGAATGTAGTGTGAATATTGTGCAAGCTTAGTGTGCCATCCATTTTTCTTTGTAAAGCGTTTTCATCTTTTATTTGTAAATAGTTTGTTTTCTATTTTTTTCTGGCCTGAATCAGGCAGTTTTGAGAGAATGGAGTCCTAGAGCACTTTCCCACCGTACCAATTGTACGGCCATTTGGGAATAGTGACTAGGCTCCCTTAGTGTAAATATGATAGCTTGTAGGGTTTGTGTGAGTTCAGGAGCTGCTAGCATTGTCTTGCCTTAGGCGAGCCAGGTAGGGTCTGGTTAGGGAAGACCAGGAGTAAACAACTTATAACTTGCAGGGGTACTTAGATCTTGGAGAAATTATTTTTGGAGTATTTTGTTGAAGGTCTTGGCAAGGCCTGGTGATTTGGAGGAGACCCCACCAAACCATTTGGAGTGAGAAACCTTTGACAGTCTGAAAATAGTTTGGAGAAGCTTGCAAACCCTAGTTTTTGGCTTATTTTGTGAATGAGTAGTGTACGGCCTGTACAGGCTCAAAACCCCAAGAATCTTTAAGGTGTGGGGAAGGGAAACACAAACCCTAAAGGAGGAACCCTGGTCATTTGGAGGATTTAGGGAAAAATTGCACTTTTCTCTGTTGAGAGACCTAATTGGGGCTCTAGGCTTGTAGCCTTTTCTAACCCGAGGAAGGGATTTTGTGAAAGCGATGGTTAATTGGAGTTTTTTGATGAGACAAGAACCCTAGATTGATTACCTTGAAGCAATTACAACATTTACATGCCCCTGCAAGAATCAAGTTGGATGTTGAGAGGATTTGGCCTTTAGGGAAGAATAAGGGTCAATGGTGAGATAGTGGCAAGGCACCAAGGTTTGCTTGGTAGTATGGAGGAATGTTGATAGAGGGGTTGGCCAGTAATACCAAGGGTGCCTATACCTATGATAGGACCTAAAGGTTATGGTGAAGGATTCACCTAGAAGTTCTTGAGAACAAAGACCTGAGTATGGGACTGTGAGAGTCTCATCCAACCCTACCCTATCAGTTTGTCATCCAGAAAGTGGTTCAAGAAGTTATATTGAAAGGCTCTAAAGAATGCTCCACATTCCTCCGCATTTGAAGATAGTGCCTTGCGGTTAGGAATTTTGGTAGATGCAAATGTATAGTATGTGTATTCCTAATTTCAAAACATAAAAGTTACCACAGATGTTTTTAGAGCTAACAAAGTGAAGCTTATGCTATTGCAGTTAAGAAGGTTCAAAGAAATGTTCAACATTTCTCTGTAGTTGATATTATGGTCTTGCAGTTTGGAAGATGAGTTCAAAATGTCTATATGTTTTCTCCCTTCAAGTTTTAAATGCTAAGGTGTATTGCAAGTTGAGTTTTCAATATTTGATCTCAAGACTGTATTGTCTGGGTATACAAGAGATACTAGTTCGGTGTTTGTTTGTCTGCACCAACTTAATGTTGTGTAAATCTATAAAAGGAGGACATGGAAATGTTTTTGAATATAATTTAATGCTTGTAGTGTGATGCACATGATGTTATCTAGACTCTTTGGTAGCGCTTGTGGTCTAGAGTTAATATTTGGAGGGTTAAGTGTTTGTTGGGTTGTCTTGGTATTTTGAGGAATTTGCACCAAATTTTTGTTGTGTGCACCAACATGGGATTGTGTGCAGATGTAAAATAGGTCCTTCTTATCTCCTAGCTTGGACTGCATTCAATTTCCTTCCCCAATAGATGATTTGGAGCCGACTCATTATGGTCATTGCATGTTTCATGTTTACATGTTTCAGTTTGGCCGACAAAGAGAAAATTTTTGAAGCTTACATAAAGTATAAATGGAGGATCAAGTGTGTGATCAATAGTGTTGTGTAATATGTTGAGTGTCCAATTTATATGCTGAAAGTAGTGCATTGAAGGCAGAATAATGAGTACAAATGTGTGAAGAAGTGTGTAAGTGAGTGTTGAAGGTAGTGAGCCAAAAGTAGTAGTGTATGAGTGGTGAATGTTGAAGGTAGTGAGTTGAAAGTAGTAGTGTAAGAGTGAATTCTAGAGGAAATGAGCTGAAGGTAGAAGTGTGTGAGTGGAGTGCTAAAATTAGTGAGCTAGAGGCAACATAAGTGCTGCAATGGCAGTTGATCATCCGATTCATCAAGTGTTGTATGTTGAGGTTGTAGCCTCTTCCTATAAGTGTTGTAATTGGTAGGGAGTTGTAAACTTCCTTTGGTTGAATCCATAAAACTATGTTGTAAATCTTGTTTCATTTTGTGAGGTTGGATTTGGACAGTAACTCCAAGCATCTTTCTCACGTGGTTTTTCCCTTCTTGGGTTTTCCACATAAATTTGGTGTTATGGTTGTGTACTTGTGTTTTGAACGTTCTATTTGGTTAAGGGAGTAATAAGTTTTGATTTTTAAAATTGAATTGGATTAATTTGAGGGATAAACTAATTCACCCCCTCTTAGTATATTTGTGTGTTCTAACAAGGGACATGTGAGAAATGTATTTAATTTTCGCATTTTGCAATTACATTTTCAAGAGGGAATTTAATGTTGGTGGATGTTACACATCACTAGGGAACAAAATACTCTCTCCTAGGCATGCACATTGGGAATATGAAGAGTATTAGGTGGGTAAAAGCACAAAGTTGTGTCACACTTTTGGCCAAATAAATAGTTTCGAGCAAAATATTTTCGGTCTGAAAGGTTTCGCTTGGCTAGGTTTCGAGTGAAACCATGTGGCCTATTACGTGGCACATAAGTTTTGGTTGAATAAGTTTCGCCTAAATCCCAAAAAAATATTTTTTTTCGTTTCCTGCTTTGAAATTGCATTTTTTAATGTGTGAGGTTTCTATAGAAAGGGTTTCAGTAGAAACTGTCTATGTGGCATCTTAGTTGGCAGCCAACTCAACTTTTTTTAGAATTTTCTGAAACTTTCAACTTTAGTTAGGCGTTACCTTAGAATGATTTTTCTGGAAAAAAAAAAAACAAAAATACCCTTTTATAGAGCTCGAAGTGGAGAATCCAAATATATATATATTTTAAAATAATGCAAGTAGGTTTTTAAAATGAAAAAAGAGGCTAATTACAAATTAAAAAAAAAAAGATAGTAAAACTTATTAAAAAAATTAAAATCTTATATAGGGCACAAGAGGAGAAAGTCTTCTTCAAAAGGGTATAATTTGTTTTTTGAAAATGATTAAAAAAACTGAAAATAGTTGATGGCCCTTGAAAACTGTCAAATTCTGACATGTTTGACTTTAAAACGTTATTACGAGAAAAATATACATCAAAATTTGATTTTTTTTCCATGCACAAGATATTGAAGTTACCTATTTGGAGAAAAAAATTAGGGAGAAATGAAGTTTTTTTCAATTTGTTTCTTGACGGCCTATGAAGTCACTCTTTTCTAAAAATTTTGGCATTCCAAAATCTATCCTTAAATTGATAAAAACATAATGAAAACAATTTTTTTAATTTTTAAAAAAATTACAGCAATAAACTTCATCAAAAGTTCTACATTTCATTTGTTTACACCATTTTGAAATTCAAAACATAAAGACCACTTTTATGTGGTCGAAGTTTAATTTTTTTTTTGCTATTGGCCAATTCCTTTATAAAGTGTGACACAGGTTTGTGCTTTTACCCAAGTGGGGAGCCAAGTTTGGAGGGAAACAAGTGTCCATTGTTGTGCCACCTGGAAGTTGAACAGTCACAAGAGCATCTTGAATGCCATAAGTTAAAGGGGCTATGGGTTAGGCACCCATGTTGAATCCTTTTACACATTATTTAATTTATTATCATGACTCTTGGTCTTTCAAGGAAGGGGTGTGGGTTTTTTCAAGTGATTTTGACACCTCTTGTTTTGATTTACCATTTTGTGGTTTTGCCTTCCACAAGTTCTATAAATTGAAGCTTTGAGATGGTAGTTGCATCTTGTGTTATTTGTAGGTGTATGGAAGAATCTTGGTTGTAGGAGAACAACAAGGAAGTGTATTGTGATGTATCTCTCTTTTCAAAATGAATAATATACTTGCCCTCTTTACTCGTATGGAGTTTTTTCTAAAAAGCTTTCTCCACTTAAATTTGGTGTCATATTTGTTTGTTGATTTTTCTATTATAATGAATGTGCAATAACATACATTATATTAGATTTGATAATCTTATTTTCAAATTTCAATACACATACATGAATTATTATTGTAGCTTAGTTCCATCTTATTTTCAACAACTTACTTTTTATTCTTTGATATATATATTGTTTGCTCAAACACATTTATCTAAAATAACACTCATTATTATTTATTTATATTTATTTATCTATGTTTGTGTTAAAAGCATTTATTTTCCTTACAAGTATTGAATTATCATTTTTAATAACCCACAATTATTGCAATTGGGCCTGTTACCTATTTTTCACTTCGAGCTCAAACAGGTAGAGCTGAATGAAATTCATCATTTATAGGTACAAAAAATTTTCATGTTTTGTTGATTAAGTGTTCATTAATCATCATTGAGATCATCTTTCATATGAATCATAGTTTATTGTGCAAACGTTTAAAACAGGAAATTGAGAAAATTTGCATAATAATGTTTTTATTCATTTTCTAAAAAATGTTGAATTCCACACAAGCCATGGAAGTAACTTTTGGATTTTTACAATCAAATAAACAATGGTATGCTATACAACTGAAAATAATGAAAGCATGGGGTAGAAGATGATTCATCACTGCCTGGAATGACGAATCATTGACGGTTGAGGTTAAGTTGCGACGTCAGCTCTAGCTCCATTTCCAGCTTCAACTCTTTTTCCAGCTCCAAAAGCATCTACAGGAAAGAAAAAATGATGTTAGAGATGGTCTCTAAGCAATAACGGATCAAATCCTATCATATGCCTATGCTACTGACAGGAATATAAGATACAGTCGATCAGGCATCCATCAGATGATTGAAAAAATCAAGAAGAAAGAAGGTAATTCAATAGAAGCTTCAGCTTCTTTTATTTTGCTAACATGTTTGTTCCAGTGTGTAGGATTTATAGGTTCATCATGTTCGAGATCATTTCATCAGATATGTGGAATAAAACGGGCTCCCACAAAGGTTGAGCTCGGCATATCAAAAAGGATTTATTCACAAGTTTCATATGAAGTACATGAATATTGATAACAGATATTTAAAGCATCAATATTGCACTCATCTATTTATTTTTATGTTCATCTCTACTTTGTATTTTTCCACATTACATTTAAATAAAGTATGGAGCCTCTTTGCATTTAAGAGAAACTGAGTATTCGAGTACAGGACAAGATTTGCAACAATCCAATTTTCTACAAGTTCTTCGATGGAAAGCAGCAAATTTTGTTTTAAGTCAGCATTTAAGAATAATGGAAGATACAAATATGCATTATCTTTTATCAAACAGGCATACAATGTTACAAGTGCCAGTGAGACAGCACTGAAGTGTGAGTAATCAACATTAATGGTAAATGGAGGATCTATTTTCAATGGCAGTCATCATTTATAAAATTCAGACCAAAAGACGAGGATTGTCATATGAATGAAGACAATTTTCAGTCTCAAAGCCCAGCTTTTGTCTTGAAAGAACAGTCATTAGTTTCCATTGACAAGTAGCTTCCATGCATGCTACATACATGGGATAAGTGCAGATGATAATGAATATGCCATTCAAAGTCATGGTAGTGAATATCATAAATTGAGAATGATGATTTTCTTATGGTGGAGTCATTATTTGCAGCAGTATAAAAATAACATGAAGGATCAGGGAATAACAATGCAGTGATGCAGAACAATCCAGGAACAGAACAATCTAATGTTACAAGCTAATGTTATACTCTGGCACATATTGTTGAGCGTGTTTCCATCATAAAATACAACCGTGATTTGGGGAACAAAAGATGTTCATTATCTTGCTTCAAGTGAGTTTGAGAGATAGCACAGGAAAACATGAAAAGAACTACAACAGTGAAGATTAAAGAGAAAATACACCCGCAATAGAAGGATATCCAGTTAGAGGAAATACAATCATGGCTGTAAAATCAAACTTGGACCATCATAGTCATGTTGATTTTCAGATGAGAGGGTATACAAAAAGCAAGACAATTAATCTTCACTTCTTTGCAGGAAAAGGAAAATATACCTTTTGTTTTATAATTTCTTTGAATTCAAGCAAAGTTCCTAGCTTCAGAATTCTGAGTATGGAGATATAATCAGATGCAGCCTGTAGAATCTAAATACAGTGAGAAAGATTAACACCCAATAGAACAAACTGGAAGGGTTTTTCAAGTCTAAGTAAAAGCTCACTTTCAGAATAGAAATCTCAACTATCCATGAGATTACAAATACCCAGATGAAGGAGAAAATCGTGGCTGTATATTCATTAAGAACACATGAAATCGAAGTATTTCATCTATTGTGAGTTTAGAATAAAACATTTTTTACAGAGATTAAATAAAAATCAAGATAGCTGTGGCTATGGAGCCTGTAAATGACTTCAAAGGCAGAAAATGAAATGTCCAAAGCATACCATGAGGAGGGTTTCAAGTATTTTAAGCAGAAGAGGGAGGTTACAAGTTTAGAAACCCTTGTAGGAAAAATTAAAATGAGAGCTTCATCAGTAGTCTTTTCTTTTCAAGAAATATGACTTACCACGTATTTGTTTTCAGAATCTCCATGGTGGTCATCAGAAATTGAAGAATATGGTTCGAACTCCAAAAGGAAAATGGCTTCAGACTTTCGATTCCAGCTCTCATAGCAGCCAGAACTAATAGTGATGCAAAGATTAACAAAGACAAAGAAATGATACAGAAAAACATTAGATCAAGATAGCCGCGGCTGTATGAATCAGAAAATGATTCAAAATGATAAGAGGTTTGCATTTTTATGAAAGATCAAAGTCATTACGCATTTTTACCCTGTTGAGGTTCTTCAGAAACAACAAAGCATAATAAATTTCAAGCCTTAGCATCAAGGAAATTCCAGAAACCTTGCTCATGGCGGCTGACTTCCTCCAAAAGTTTCTCTAAGTCAAATGCAAAAGAGTGATAATGACCTTTAGGGTTCGATGGGTGCTTTTGTTCATTCACCCTAATTCCGCTTACACATTTTTGTAATGGTTTTTAATAATCATTCTTGTCTTTTAATTGTCCCCATGGTCACAATTTTAAAGTCAATGGATCTAGCAAATGGTCGGCCTTATCAAATAATGATGAAGATTGGTGCTAAGGTTTTATGGCCAAAAATTTAAATCATTGCCAAATGTATGCTAAGTAGTGGTAAAGCTATGAAGGGAGATTCAATTCTTGTTAAAAATTTATTCTTATTTATTTATTTGCATTAAATCATGTAAGCTAATTAATTAAATGATATGTATTAAATCATTTAATTAATTTAGCGTTTTAAAATGCAAATAAATAAATGTTATGTAAAGTTGAGTTGCAACTTTGTCTCAAACTGAAGATTGATTATGCATGGATTGAGTTCAAGATATTATGGGCGGATTGATACAAACGAGGTGATTTTCACATGCTTTAGCCCACTTTTTTAGGGATTTCAGTCCAGTTTGAGTTGCAGATCGATTTCATGCTTTATGATTGCCAATTTGAGTTTGTGTTCACTCATTTTTGCATGAGTTTGAGCCACTTTTTCAGGGATTTTCACTTGTGCTCGGATTTCGCATTGGAATTGTCATCTTTGCAGTTTCAGATCACTTTTAGTTGCTTATTCATGCACTTTGGAGTGCTTTTCATTTTGTATATATTGAAAAAGTTTATCTTTTTCAATTCTAGTTCTGGTTTTTTAGCCTTTGCACTCTGCAAAGCGAATCATCTTGTAACTCAGCTTTTAGATTAATATAGCAGTGTTTTTTACAGGTTCAAAGTGTGTAATTGCAGAAGATTCCTTTGAGTTTCAGTACTTTAGCGTTTTCCTTCTAGATTTCGAGCATCGTTTTTGTGAAGAATTTGATCAAAGAATTATTGTGTTTCAATTCTGAAACCTTTGATTTTTTCTGTCTTTTTCACATATCTGTATGCAATTTAGTTTAAGTTCATTGGTTATGCATTGTGCTTATTAATTGATTAATAAATTTTGTCGTGAAAACCTCGTTTTCCCTCAATATTGCATTAGATCAAAGCCTCTGTTTAAATCATTCAAGTGATTAAATTATTGAATCAGTTGTGCAGATTAGAGTTTTGAGAAGTTTATTGTGAGTCATAATTGCAAGTCATTATCATTTAGGTGCAATCACCTCTCGTAGCTTTAGGATTTCAATTCAAGCAAGCTTTCTATCTCTTTCCCAGCCAAGTCAGTTAGTTTTTAGGAGGTTTTCATCAGGGAACCAGCCCTCTCTGGAGATTGATTCTCAAAATTAGGCAACCCACAGGCCTGAGAATCATTCCATGTTTCAACAGATTGCTGAATTTAACTATTCAAGCCGTTCGCAATCTAATTGACAACAGTTTTTGGCAATAACGGTGGGACTCGAATCACTTTTAGAGCAAAGTTTTATAGTTTAAGCTATTGTTTGGTGTATACAATGCTTTATTCCAAACTTTTAGAGGATTATTTTCATATACCCGGGCGAATTCGCTTCTTAGTTTTTAGCGATCAAGTGCACATAGCTTATGAGAAAATTCAGATGCGGTTCTTCTTCGCTTGAGTACTTGCACTGTCTTGCCAAAAGAATAGGGAAGGACACCAAGCGACATCTGGTAAAGTCTTACAAGAAAAATCAGCCTCCGATTCAAGTGCAAAACCAATAGTTTATACATCGAGAAGAAGAGGCAAATCGCTAACAAGGTAGCCAAGTTCTTCTAGCTTCACCAAGTTACAGAGTACCGGGCCTTCACCCCAGACCAATTGGTATGCCATAATTCTAAATGTTGTACTGGATGGCTAGGGCGATGCTTATTCCGCTTTAATGGGGCAACCCATTAGATCCGGGCTCGCGACAATAATATACCAAAAGAGTATAATCAAAAGTCTGCATTTCTTTCATCGGGTGAGGATCGCATCATGCCCATTGAGCATATTAGAGACGTATCCTCGCTTTGGCGCGGAGTTCACCATCGCGACTCAAGAAAAAATGTTATACTATATCGCTAGCAAAGATCATTCAAAGGTAAAGCACTTCAATGGTTTCAGAATCCTTACCGCTTAATTCAAAGAGCAACATGGGATGATCTTTGGAGATAAGCCGAGTAAGCAATTCTTAGGATAACTGATCATTTAGTTCTAGCCTACCAAAATGACGCACTCATCAAAAAGAGCCCCACAAGAACGATGATGGATTTAACCGTGTTTCAACGAACCTGGACAAGGATTCCAGTAACGGTAAGACCTACTCCTGATCACACTTTTCTATATTATCTTAGGTCTTTAAACAATGATATAGCTTTGATGATTCAGTCAATGGGAGGAATAACATTACCTGCAGCCTATGACATAGCTATTAGAGCAGAAAACAACCTTATATAGGCTGGTAAAATTGCCCCTAGGCCGCCTATGCCTATTTTTCCAGACATTCATCCTATGAAGCCAATTAATTTGCCACCAATTGTCTCAATTCCACTAGAACCAACCTTAGGCTATTAGCCAATTGTCCAAAATAATGCTTTTCCAGTGCAATCTGAGTTTGCAGAGCTAAAGGGCAATTAGCAAGAGATGGCAAAGTTATTGCAAACAGTTAGCAATGACTTGGTCAGTCTCAAAAGACAATAAAACCAAAATTACAGGCCTTATCAAGCAACTTTTCAGCCTAACAGACCTCCCTATTAGGCTGATAATCAAGGACAGCGTAGGAATTTTAATCCTAGGCCATCATATAACCATAACCAGCAAGCTGCCAGCTCATCAAAGGAACTCATTCCAGTTCAGAATAATTTAGCACATGATTATGCATGGTGTTACCCATGTAATTAGCCTCACAATCAAGCTACTTGCATGAATGGCGTTATTAATCAGGCTCTTATGGTACAGAGTACATATGCTACAACAGAAAATACAACAAAGGATGGTGATGATCAGGCTGATCAAATACAACAGAATGATGTGGATGTTGCCATGATGAATTGGAAAGGCAACGAATTTTGCAGAGTAAATCAGATACAAGGTCAAAAGCAGTCATATACGTTTATTGCAACGAACACAAGATCCAAGAAAAGAGCAATAGATCTGAGACAACAAGCTGTTCTTGATAAACAACAGCCAGGAAGTGACAAACAACAAGCTAATAAAGTCAAACAGCAAGCTATCCAATAGAAAATTCAAGTTCCAGTAGCTGAAAAGGAGCAGTCACAAATTTCTTCTTCACAAAAACTCCATATTTTACCAAGGAAGCAACCTGAGAATGCTAAAGAACAGCAGAAACAAACTGAATCAGTTAAGGAGCAGCAAGGAACTCAACTAGACTCAGTGGAAAAGGAGGCTGCTGTTCCTAAAGCCCAGCATAAGGTTAGTTCTCCTGCCTTTAACATTGTTGATCATATGAAGAAAGCAACGGTTAGCATCACTATGTTGGATGCGTTACACTTACCTGGGAAGAAAGAAGGTCTACAAGAAGCTTTGGCCAAAATTTTTATATTTGATGAGACAGCCAAGGAACAGCCAAGAGTTCTTGTGAACAGTCCAGACAACAAGAAGGGGCAGTCAACTCATGAGGTAAAACCACCACCCTTCTATGTTAGCCTAGTTATTGGTGATAGCATAGTGCATAACTGCATGATCGACAGTGGAGCAAGAAGCTCAATCATGCCTAAACAGCTGGTAGACAAGTTAGGACTTGAGTATGAATCTTTGTCAAAAGGGGTAGTTCAGTTGGATGGTACAGCTGTTAAGTTTGTTGGAGTTATTAGAAATCTGCCTCTTACATTGCATGCCTATCCCAACTTTCAAATACCACAGGACATTTATGTTATTGATCTTCCACCTTATTTTTCCATTTGCCTATCTAGAGATTTCACTGCAAAGTTAGGTGGTTATCTGTCATCAGACTGGTCACACATATTTTTTAGGACCAGGTATAGTACTACAGTCACGATTAAGTTAGAATCATTAGCTAAAGATCATATTGAACCATATGTTCCAAACCCCATAAATGCAAACCTAGCTTTCCATGATCAGGAGGATCAATCCATGACCCTTGACCCCACTGTACCTATAGAAGGCATACCAGATATTAATTTAGACGAGTGGGCAGCCGAGAACCAAGAGATTGACCCATTCAGTCTCATGGACGAAGTAAGTTTGGGCGTTTATATAATTCGAGAACCTGATACAGTTATTCCAAATTTGGTCAAGGAAGAAAAACAACAAATACAACAAATTGATCAACTTTGGAAGCTATTTTTTGACGGTTCTAGGAGTAAAATTAGTGCTGGTGGAGGAGTTGTTCTGATTTCACCTGAAGGAGATAGGTATTATTCAGCTTTTAGATTTGTTTTCAGCTGTTCTAATAATGTTGCTGAATATAAAGCATTAATACATGGCTTAGAATGGGCCAGGAAAAGGAAGATTAAGTGCTTGCAGGTGTTTGGCGATTCTGAATTAATAGCAAATCAGGTCAGAATTTGAATTTAACAAAGAATGATTTGCTAAAACTATACAAACATCGTGCTTGGGACCTAATTGAGGAGTTTGATGCTTTTAATCTGCAATCAATACCCAAACTTCAGAATAAGCAAGCTGATAAACTTGCTGCTCTAGGATCACAGTTTGACATTCCAACTGAAATTCACAATGCGGAGGTACAACAGTATGTGAAGGTAGTCGTTAGACCTTCAGTACTTGATAATAACATAAGTTGGAAATTTTTTGATAGTGATGAACAATTATGCCATTTTTTGATGGAGGAGGCAGAGTTTTCTATTGGAAACCAGCGCAAGTTTGATCAGCAATATGGTGATCAAATCATGCAGTTAAAGTCTAATAAACTGCCAAAGGGTTTGGTGACTCTTGAGTCAATTTTCAACACTGATGACCAGGTTAGAAAAGACAACTCTAGTATCACAGTGAAACAAGAACATTACGAACAGATAGAAATATTCAAAGACAAGCTCCTTAAGCTTGGAAAGGTCTGCACAAAGGAGGAACAACAATCTTTTATCTTGCTTTGTCAAGAATTCAGCGACATATTCGCTTGGCAGTATGGAGATTTGAAGGGTTTTAATCCTGAGTTAGCTCAACATACCATTGAGCTCGAACCCAATACAAAACTGGTAAGACAGAAACAGAGGGCTCTGAACCCGAAGTTGGAGCAACTAATGAAAACAAAATTAAATAAGCTGATCGAAGGTAGCATAATATTTCCAATCAAGCACACTTCTTGGGTGTCAAATTTGGTGCCTGTTAGAAAGAAGAGCAGAGAGATAAGGTTGTGCGTTGATTTTCGTGATCTAAACAAAGCTTCACTCAAAGATCACTACTCGCTGCCTTCAATAGAGCAAATATTGCAGGTTTTTTCAAGATCAGAAAGGTTTTCATTGCTGGATGGGTATTCAGGTTATAATCAAATTTTGGTTAAGGAGGAAGATCAGTATAAGACAGCCTTTACCACCAAGTGGGGTACTATGGCTTACAGAAAGATGCCGTTTGGACTATCAAACGCAGGAGCCACCTTTCAGAGAGCGATGGATATGGCTCTCCAAGGTTTGATTAACAAATTTGTTCTTGTTTACCTGGATGATATTACTGTTTTCTCACGTAATGCTGATGATCATTTCAGTCATCTTAGACAGATATTTGAGAGGTGTAGAGAATATGGAATCTCTTTAAATCCAAAGAAAAGTATTTTTGTTGTTCACGAAGGTAAGCTTCTGGGTTATATCATTTCAAAAGATGGCATTTCTATTGACCTAGAACGTATTGCAACCATTCTGGCTTTACCACTGCCCGCTCACAAAAAGGGTTTGCAGAGCTTCCTGGGCAGAATAAACTTTGTGAGGAGATTTATTCCTAATGTTGCAGCATTATTACAGCCATTGACAGCCATGCTAAAGAAAAACATTCAATTCAGCTGGTCAAAAGAAGGGAAGAATAGTTTTGAGCAAATTAAAGAGGCACTTGGAGCAGCCCCTACTCTTATAAGTCCTGATTTTGATAAGGATTTCATACTGTACGCATTCAGAGGAGTGGATACCATCTCCGCAATGCTCTGTCAGCAAAATAATGAAGGTATGGAACAACCCATAGCTTTCTTTAGTCAAATTTTGCATGATTATGAAACAAGATATTCATTCGTTGAGAGGCATGTACTTGCTGTAGTGAGAAGTTTGAAGAAATTCAGACATATGCTATCTAATAATAAGATAAATCTGTTGGTAGCACACCCAAC
>VDFB02361867.1:251281-304674 GCA_007258455.2 Sequoia sempervirens
AGAATCAACTGCGTGATATTGGCGTTTACTCCAATACCCACATTTATATCCCAGTTGGAAATACTCTTGGCTTTAGAGTGTTACCGGTTGAGTCGTTCCCTTGGGTGAGTACTTTTTCCCTAAGGAAGGCCCTCTATGATAAACAAAAGCAAGCAAAGACAAAATTTGTAACTCGATCAATCTTTGACGACACAAAGAAAGAGAATATACGCGATGATGCTCTACTCACACTCGCATAAGATTTTGTTCAATTTTAAACCCAAATCGAAGTGTGGAGGTAATTAATTACACAATTTAATGTCACCAAAAGCCTTTTGATTCTCAAGATCACTGTGAGGCACGAGAGAAGCGCATACATCTTTTAATGATATTACTTTGTGTAAATAATTACAAAAAATAAAGACACACATTCATTTTATCCTTCAAAGCAATGATTTGATTCGTTTTAAGCACCAAAGGAAAGATGAAGATTTGATTGTTCAATTTGTAAATCCGAAATTGTAAAACTAGTGAGTTTGACTAAGTTCTTTTTAAGCCCCTTTGTCGTAAAAATCAAAACATTCTTTTTTAAGAGCCCAAAAAAAAGTGCAAGTTGATTAAAAACCAAAACCTAAATCGTAAGATGGAAGCTCCAAGCATTAAAAAATGCTTTATGCATTTCAAGTTTCAATGTCTGATTTTTTAAGCTCCAAGGTTCTTCCAAGATCGCCTCTTGTCTTTCAATGTTGCAAATCCCTTGTACAAATGAAATCCCTTCCTCCTCGCTTTTCCTTCCTTTACACCCCTATAAGATAAAAACAATCATTTGAGGATCTAATTAAATTTGTTTTAGGCATTAAATTTAACCAATAGAATGATTTGAAATGAAAAGACTAATGATTAATAAGTGGAGAATCAATAAATGGATCTTGTAATTATTGATTATGTTTGTACAATTCTATAATAGAAAGACAAATATTAGCACGAATATCCAACAAGATCCATGATTTTCTAGCTAGCAAATATTATGGATGAATAAAAAGTTGATTCTTCATAGAGATATCACTGCAAATAAGATCTCCCTAATAAGAACACCAATCAATGCAGGAGCAACAATAAAAACAATGATGATAGAAGGCTATTCCCACTTAGCACAATAGGCTTTAATGATAGAAACATCAAAATGAATAAGACCAACAATGACATTAATGAGAATAGACTAGACAAAGCTCGCGATCTTTTTTTTTTTTTAAAGCAAACCTCTAAGAAATGCGCATTTATATCATCTGCCTGTAATAACTAGTGGCTTTGACTTAGGTGTCTCAAATTTCAGAACGTGTGACTTGCTAAATCATCTTGGCAAGACTACATTAAATGTGAACCATATGTACCAACTTTATCAGGAAATTTGAGCAACTACTTAACTGCGAATGATGAATGCAAGAGAAGATCATATCATGTAGGAAACTGTGACCTGACATCTTTCCAAATCTCAGCTTATCTCTCACATTTTAATGCTATTGGATTAAAGTTTGCATATTGTCAATGACCAATTAATTTTCCTTCTTTTCAACAGAACATTTTGCATTACTCTACAGCCAATATGCCATATTGATCTCAGCAGTTCTCACGCAAATGAGCAAGTGATTACTGGAGAAGCTGCAAATGTAGTCATCATATATGGACACAAATGCCCTCACAACCAATGCCACTTAGTCGCTCGATTCAAAAACTCTCATTCGAATTCACAGATGTCTTCTTTGTAGCCAAATTAGTCTTCATTCTCCTAGGCTCCCTGATGCAGCTCCAATATCACCAAAGAAAAACATCCCTATGTTTTATCTCTAAAACCATAAAAATATACTATTGTGTGCCTTGTAGCATGTTGTATTCTCTAAAATGCAAGCATAAAGCACACAGAATTTTTGACATAATATCTGAATGATTGCAAGATAGGCGTCGAATGGATTTGATGCAAAGGTTTTAGACATATTCAAGCAAATGCCATTGGCGGCTGGAATGTGAAGCGCAAACAAGGCGTGTGAAAGAACTGCGGTCCCATGCTGTCGTGGGTGTAAAACTAGGCAAAAAAAAGGATGGTGTCCCTTATTAAAGCGATGGTGACAGTGGCAGATGAACGTCAAAAAGGACGCTTAGCCCACCCTAGCTTGTTCACTAAAAGAGCCACTACAAATAACTAGTACGTAGATGTGAACCTTCATGTGTTCACCAAGACACAAAAATTTCAAGCTATTTGTAAATAACTGTCATATTCACCCATGACTCCATGAATGAGCACAATAGAGGGCCATGAGTTGTAGCTAAGTCACAATCAATAACCCTGTTATTTCTTCTATGACCAAATCAGATTGTCAGTGCATGCATGTAATAATGCTCTTTAAAGCGCCAGTACTCTTAAATATTCAAATTCAAATAACTCTTGTTGCAGAGAATCTCAGCCACGCGCCACCCCCGTCATCTTTGCTCACAGCCTATTCTACCATGTCTGGGATACATAGTTAATGGTGGTCAGGTTCCACCCAAGTGTTGTGATGGTGTGAGGAAGATCAAAGACATGGCAAAAAACTACTGCAGACAAGAAGATTGCATGCCAGTGCATCAAGACAACAGTTGGGTTCAATGAAATAAGAGAAAATAAAAAGAAAGCAATAAAATCATCTAATATTTGGTTAGTTTGATTTGAAACCCATGCTCAAGGGAAAAATATGTCAACCTCCCAACGAAGACAAGATCAGTTGTTCCATCTAATTTCTACAATCAAAATAACTTTAGCTTCTACCTCCAATCAATGTTCGTACTCCAAATCGCATAGAGGATTCCTGCAACCAAGTTTGATTTTTTTTCTTACATCTATCCTGCACAGCGATTGATTAGTGAAAGTAGCCATATTAAATGAGAAGACGAGGATATTGATGAGATAAACAAAAATATTAATTAAAGAATCCTAGTCAAAGCACATTACATTTTGACAACAATCCTCTAAGACGTGATTTCAAAGAACGCATTGATTGTATGATATGTGAAAAGTGGATTTTGAAAAGACGTAAGAAACTTTGACAGTGTCCTTGTTCCAAACAATCAGAAATGATACAAACAAGTGGTATTTTAAAATCTTGACTCCCATATATTTTCTAATATGGCGCACAAACCTTCTTCGAGGTCCAAAGTCTAAATCCTTGTGACAAAGAAACACAAAGCTTGAAGTGGATATATATAAAAAGACTTAATACTATTGTTTAATGCATTAACCAAAGACAAAAGAATTTAGATTCCTATAATATGCAAATTTTTAATGCCTTAACAGAAATAAAAAACTTTATATTCTAACAGTATGCATCAAACAAAAACAAAGACTTTATATTTCTGCCCTCCTTCTAGCGCCATAATGTAGATGTCAAATTATGCATTTTGGTTAAAATCCTAACACACACAAAGCATGATTAGTATTTTAAAACAAAACCAACAATCAACATCCCTATGAAATAACTCTACATGCTAATAATGCAATCAAAGCAACAAAGATTTAGATAGATAAATTGAAAGCATATAATAAAACATGGAGAAAATTATATCTCATAGTGGATTGGTGCTATTGTAGAAAATAGCCCTTTCCCAATCCTTGATAGATAAGCTAAATGATGAAATGCCTTAAAGATGGAGTGATGGTGGGAAAAATCAGTTCTCCTGAAGAGAGTGACTTTACATGAATGATTGTGGAGGATTTGATGAAGAATGAATCATTTTATTTATAGATTATTTTGATGAGATAAATAGCCAAATGGATGAATGTGGGACAAATACTTAGCCAATAAGATGGGGCCACTTGTCAACTTGCCATAGGTTGAGGGATGTACAAGTTTTGGCCAATGTGCCAAAGAGAGGGAGATTCAAATTTGAATTTGAGAGTTAATGTTGAGTTTGACTTGTGTAAGGGACATGTAAGAGACATTAATTTCTTTGTTGGATGTACATGTCCACTTGTTTTTGAATTCAAATTTGAGGGAATATTTCTCAAAGATGCCATGTTGATGGAAATTATGAATTTATAAATGAATTAAAATGATTTATTGGTGCAAGTGGGAAAAGCTAGAGGATGTGACATGCATTAGATTAGATCTAATTAGGATTAGATTAGCTTAGATGATGATTAGTTTATTTGACCCATTTGACTTGAATATTTTGATTTATTTAAATCAAAAGGGATGGAAGGTGATTTTAGATTTAATTAAATTAAAGGCCTGATTTATTTAATTAAAAGGAGGGTGATGTTAGGATCAAGTTGATTTATTTAATTTAAACTGATGAATTTAGGAGATTGATAAGTAAACTTGATTTATTTGTTGAATGGATGAATATGACCTAATTGAATGTATTATGCCAATTTTGCGTGTCTACCACCACGGTCATGCCTAAGCAAGTGACCGATGCCCTAAAACTTAAGTACAAGCCTCTTGAGAAAGGGATAATGTAATTAGATGAGAAGAAAGTCCTAAATTTTAGTCGCATCAAGGATCTATCTTTGACCCTTTTCTAATGTTTGAGCCAAACCGTCACACAAGAAGTAGACGTGATAGACATCCCCCAAGTTTTTGGGATGTGTCTTTCAAGGGACTTCACAACAAAGCTTGGTAGATATATAGCGCTCGATTGGTCTCATTTGATACTACAGACAAAGCACAGGGTAAAGATGAAGATCCTGTCTAAATCCTTTCACCCTAAACATATAGCAAACAATGTGGTTATGTGCTTTGAAGCAACACATACCTCCTCAAAATAGGAGATGTATTGCGTAGAAATGTTAGAAGATGAGGAGGACACAAGTGATCGAACCCCTGAAGAGGTCCTGCTAAATCAATTTATTGATTCTAACCTGTTTGTGAACTTCCATGCTACTGGGTTAGGCACCTATGTGATCTTCGACGGTGACCAAGTCTTCCTGAAATTGGTAAAGGAGTAGGAGGAACCTAGTGGATTGGGCGATAATAGTCTATGGACATTATATTTGGATGGTGCCAAATGCAAAATCATTTTCAGAGTGGGCATCTGACTGGTATCTCTAACCAGATCAAAGACCCTCAAAGCTTTCCACTTCCAATTCCCATGCTCATATAACAGTGCAGAGTATGAGGCTTTGGTCCATGGTTTGATTCTCACAGAGCGGATGGGCGTAAAGAAAATACAAGTGTTCACAGATTCGGAGTTGGTCGTAAACCAAGTTCATGGATAGGCAATCATGAAAAATGTAAGAATGAGGTCCTATAGACATAGAATATGGGATCTGATCGAGAAATTTGAAGCTTTTAACTTACAAGTTATCCCACGATCCCAAAATGTTGTCACAAATCGGATGGCTTCGATTAGCTCACAATTTGAGCCAACCCTTGAATTAGAAAAAAAACTAGAATGCAGTACAGACCATCATTTGACTGTCAATTCCCGACAATGATCAAAACTGGCAAGTTTTTGAGGATGACATTCAAACTGTCTCTTTTCTACAAAAGTCAGGGAAAGCTTCTGATCATTCATAATCTGAAGCTAGAGGGGTTACCAAAGGACGAGTGATCCAATTAAAAAGCAATAAGTTCTTGTGTGGCTTGATTTCTCTCAAAAATCTCTTCAACTGCGAAGATGCGAGAAATGACAAACAAAGATTCATCGCCAACAAAGGAGACTATGGAGATCTCGATGTCAGGAATGGTAGAAAGCTAAAAGTCAAAAGAGACGTCTTGCAAAAGGACAAGGAGAGACTAAAATGACTATGTGCTAGATACGACGTGGGCATAGCTTGGACTTACAATGATCTTAAAGGATATGATCTGAGCATAATTTAGCACACTATTATTGACTTGGTTGAAGGCTTGAAGCCTGTCTAGTCCAGAAACAAAGGCTGGTGAATCCAAAGGTCGAGGCACTAATGCCACAAGAGCTTACCAAATTAATCGAATCAAGAATCATATACTTGATCAAACATTCCACCTAGGTATCCAACCTTGTACCATTGCACAAGAAGAATGGAAATATTCAACTTTACGTGGATTTTAGGGACTTGAACAAAGCCTCGTTAAGAGATCACTACCCTTTTCCCTCAATGGAGCAGATTTTGCAAACTGTGGTCAGATCAAAAATGTTCTCGCTGCTCGATGGTTTTTTAGGGTATAACTAGGTCTATGTGAAGGAGGAATACCAACACAAAACAATGTTCACCACCAAGTGGGGAACATTTGCATACGTAGAAATTCCCCTCGGACTCTTCAATGTGAGTGCCACTTTTCAACAAGCAATGGATATCGCCTTCAAGGGGTTGATTAATCAGATCATCCTTTAAATCCCAAGAAATGTGTCTTCAGAGTGTCGCAAAGCAAGTTGTTGGGTTTTGTGGTATTAAAAGATGGAATAGCTATAGACCTCGAAAGGGTGAAGGCTATAATAGAGCTACCACTGTCAGTCAACCAGAAGGGGCTACAATCCTTTATGGGAAAGATCAATTTTGTCAGTTGATTCATCTCGGACTCATGGGCATCGCGAAACCCATTACGCTAATGTTGAAGAAAAATTTAGTGTTTAAATGGACTCCCGAAGGCAAGCTTGCTTTTGAGAAAATAAAGGCAGCCATCTTTGCAGCTCTGGTGTTAGCTAACTCAAACTTCTCCAAGGATTTCCTACTCTACACCTATAGCAGCCAACATAGCATAGCTTCGGTGCTCACTCAGAAGGACGAAGAGGGAAGCAAAGAACATCCCATCACATTCCATTCCAGGACTCTCAAAGGATATGAAACCAGGTATAATTTTATTGATAAGTAGGATTTTGCTATTGTTAAAAGCCTAAAGAAATTTTGACACCTGGTATCAACCAATAAGATCACCATCCTCATCGCCCATCCTAGTGTTCGAGAATACATCACTGAAGGAAAGATAACCAAAAAAAGTTCCAACTAGATCACCAAGGTCCTAGAATACAACGTAGACATCTGACCAACCAAGTTGGTTTAGGGAAGAGGTCTTTGTGATACCTCACGTAGGAACTAAGTTCCCAAGCAAAAGAAGAGACTGACCAGGTCTATACAAATCAATTCAAGTCTGATGAGTCATGGGTGGCTAATCGGACATGATTTATGTGGACTGGGAAATACCCAACCAACATTCCACCACACAAAAGATGCTACTACCGACTGCAAGGCATCAAGTATGTACTAATTGCAGGGGTTTTATTTAAAATAAATTATGATGGTAGCCTTCTTCATTGCTTAGATAAGCCACACAAAAAAAAGGGTTTTAGATAAATTCCACAACAATCCTGAGGGTGGACACTTCTCTGCCAAGACCACTACTTTAAAGATAATGCGGCTAGGCTATTACTGGCCTTCCATGTTCTTTGAGGCCCATCACCTAGTGCAAAAATGTACTCAATGCCAATATTTCGTTGGCAAGCGAAAAGACTCTGCCATGCCATTGAGCCCGATCGTGATTGAGGAACCTTTTGCACAATGGAGTTTGGATTTTGTTAGGATGATCAATCCCATCTCCAATGTGGGCCATAAGTGGATACTCACAACAACTAATTATTTCACAAGATGGACGAAGGTCGTTTCCCTGAAGAATGTCACAAAAACAAAAATTGTCAATTTTCTTGAGGAGTTAGTGGCAAGACTCAGTTCACCTAAAATCATCATATTCGATAACACATGAGCCTTCATAAGTTTTGAGATGTTGGAATTCACTCTCAAGCATGGGGTCTACCTCAAGAATTCATCCAATTATTACCCATAAGGAAATGGGTTACCATATTCGACCAACAAGAATCTGATTAGGTTAATAAAACACATTGGGTCTTAACACGAAAAGGAATGGCACAAGCATCTATGAGCTACTTTATGGGCTGATAGAATTACACCTAAGTAGATCTTGAATGCCTCCCCTTACGAATTAGTGTATGGAAAGGAGGTGGTTTTACCCATTTCCATAGAAATTCCAACGTTGCAACTATTGAAAGCTTTAGAAGTTGAAGAGGACAGTGGAATGGAAGTGAGATTGGTCAAAAATTTTAAGCTCGAGGAAAAAAGAGAAAACGCATATGACGCCATGATCAAGTGCCAGTAGATAGTCAAATAATGGTTTGATAAAAAGACCTCCAACCCAAATTTTCTGGAGGGAATTCTTGTGCTAAAGTATGATGAACACGCTGCAAAACTAGGGTAGCATGCTAAGTATGACTCACTATGGAGGGGTCCTTTTTGAATCCATGCATGCAAGGAAAGAAACGCGTATGAGCTGGAGGATATGGATGGAAATGTTTTGGATATATCAGTAAATGATATTCATCTAAAATTTAGTATGCACAAGTGCATTAAAATTTTACAGTTATGTACCATATGTAATTTTTTTGTAAAATACATTATTTTTGCGAATAAAGCCATGAGAGTAACACGAGAATAGCAAAAAGTATTATATTTTTGTATTCATCGAAAATATTTATAATATAATGTGTATCGAACCTGAGGCTTTGAGAGAAGTTTGAAGCATTCTCGTTAAAACCTAAAAAGAGATACATTTCAAAATAGAAAAAGGAGACAAAATGGTAGTGGAAATTAAACCCTCCATCTATCGTGACAATCAAAATGTTGCTTCTTTGGGATTTTCTTCAACAGGGTAGTAAGGGGGGTTAACAACACATAGCATAACACACGCAGGAATGACACATACCTCAATCCTCGACACCATGACTATACACCAGGAATTCAAAATGATTCTTCCAATCGAGCCTAAGAATGCACTCTGCTTTATACTCCCTCAGAAGGAAGGAGGTTGTTAGTCGGGACAGTATGCGATTCCTCTCTAGGTCCATAGTCCTAAAGTCTGAGAGAAAGGGCGGCCAAGGCACCGCTTCCCCAAAGTTGATGTTCCTGTGAGTATTGATGGCGATCAGAATACATGCACCAGGGATAGCTACTTGCACGATCTCACCGATCCCATCTAAGTACGCCACATCAAACATGGTGTGGCACAGTTCAATCATCCATGGCTTGGAAATGTCTAAATCCAGTAGGGAAGCCACAAACTGGGAGATAACATTGGAGTTACATTGCAATTGGTTCTCATCCTTCACATAATCCTTCCCAAGCACCCATTTGAATGCCATGATGATGAGGAAGTCATTCTTCCCTACTAGGCATTTGATTCTCTCACTACTGACTTAGCCCATGAAGGATTTCTACAACTTTCGAATCAAGTGTCGAATTGGAGTACCTAGGCCAAACATGATGGCAGCAAGCAAGCTTATAGGCTAGCAAAACAAAAAAACATAGCAGGAGAAGCTTACTAACTCAAATGTTAATCCAATGAGTTTTTCGCTAAATTGATATTGCTATTTATAGAAAAAGTGCGCCACAGAGCTTGATGAACAAAAAATCTATTAACAGAAAAAATACCAAAGCGACATGAGGCAAGGGATAAATCATATGGAGGATCTAAAACCAAGATTTAAGAAATTAATTTGAGCATTGGGAGTAAATGCTCATATGTATTGATTGTTGCCATGTGTCCATTTTTGTCACCAACGCCAGGTTACTCGCTTATGTGAAAAGACATTTCTTAAAGTGAACTCTACCAAATTAAATGTAAATGTCTTTTTGAAGTACCTTTCAATCACTCAAAGCATGATTTCCATTGCTCAAAAGCATGCTTTCCATTTCTCAAAGGAATGCTTCCCATCACTCAAGGCTTATTTGTAAAAGAGGCGATGGAAGGAATGTACTAATTACATTCACGACAAAGTTGGCATTCCCGAGGGATACATATCCCAGTCCACATGTATCGCTTCGCTAGTAGCACTTAGTGAGCTAGTGGTAATGACAACACCTTATGTCATATACATGCAAAAATTAAATGCACCCAAAAAGAATTTTTTTTTGCTAAGTATCGAAAAACCTCAAGCAACTACTGCTCTAAAGGAGTCTTCTCCAAATCCTTACAAGAATGCAACAATGGTGGAGGCATCATCTTTTGGTCGAAAAGCTAGAATCTCATCTACCAGACCAGGCTACACCAACATCTTTGGAAATGATTTGTATACTAATGCCCGAGTGCCAGAAGACTGGAGTTTTTCTCATACTAAAACTATACAGGTAGGCAAACCCATTAAGCAAGAAGCGGTTAAAGATTTCACAAATAATATTTTTGACCCAAAGTTGCATATAAACCCTAAAAACCTTTAGGAAGGAGAAATGCATAGAATGATCGCCCATGGGTCAACTGAGGGCTTTGCGTCATGGCTCTAGTATTGCAATTTTCCACAATTCATATTATCCATCATACACCCATGCCTAGAGTTGGTGGATTCATGCACAAAAATGCTAGATAAAGAAACAAGGGTTATCAGTGGCAACAGGTTGAGGGTTATAATCAATGCAACAACCATTCAGGATATGTTGTACATCCATGTAAACTGGGATGCCAAAAGATTCTGGAAGATTTTTGGAGAACCAGAGACAAGTAATTAACATTTATATTGATGAAACAAATGAGAATTCAAAAGGAAAGCAACTCATCTTCCCTCTAACATGTAGAAAGTTTAAATCAGACGTGTAGGTCATTTTCACAATGTTAGCTTATATTTATGGCTTTGAAGACGATGAAAAGGTTTACGCATTCTAGGCGGGCTTGGCTTTCTTGCTTAGGAAGGAGGGAATACAAAATAATTTTGATTTTGTTGATGTAGTGGCCAAAAAAATGCTAGGAAAATTAAAAAATTATGACACTGCTTTTCGGTTCAGGTACTCCTCTTTTCTGACACGTTTGATTTTACATCAGAACCCTAAATGTTTTAGAGGGTATTTATCGCTTAGTAGGTTTGATGTGACGGGGTTATACCAACTAGTTTCTATTTGGACCCATGTGCTTTCCAAAACATGGGATTATTATTCGTTTGTTGATTACTTCCTACAACCAGTACTTTTAGATTTGTCTTCGTGCCCTCTAGGTCAGTTTTCCTCTGTAGCCTTAGAATGGATGAAAATCCATCAGACCCTAGTGGATTATTTTATGGGAGCCAAATTTTCTTTCATCAATTCATGGGTTTATTGAGGAGCCTATTAGGCTCCCTGAATTTGTAACAGATAGGACCTTCGCTTTGGAGGCATGCCGACATGCAACTATTGCCGACAAAGCCTATGGAAACGAGAGGCATAAAAAAGCACTTTACCCAATTCCCCTTACCATTGCTAGAATTCAGGTAACACTTGTGAAAAGGGAGGAGAGGGATGTGTTGACTAGAAAATTGGCTCTCCTAGGCCTGGTTCTCATTTGTGATACATGGAGGTACAATCCTGTAAGACATCTTTTGACTATAAAACACAAAAGGAAGGAGTATTTTGAGTCAATAAATAACCCAACCGAGGAGAGGGCAGAGGTCTACATCAACCTAGCTTTTATACCACTTGACCAGCCACCCTAGCTTGAATTTTATCCCAAAGTGGCGGAGTTCCAACAAAGCATCTAAATGGGCCAGTCCCTCAAAACATAGTTAAAGAAGCTAGGATGGTCGAAAGGAAAGGTGGATTTCTAGAGGTACCAACAAGAAATCAAAAACTTCAACACCCTACAAGGAGATGTTAAGCAACACAGTGAGAAGTTCAACCAAATCTATGATGTTGAGGCTAAAACCGATGATAGTAATCCTGAATACGATCGGGAGATTGAATTAGAGCAAGTGAGGCTCTACACCTCCTAGCCTCAAGAGCTCGACGCAAGAAAAAAGAAAGGAAAGGGGTAAAAAAAAAGGGGCTCATAGATCACATCTTCCACCAACACCTTGAAAAAGGGAAAAAGGACCCAATGGTCTCCAAAGAGATCTGCTACAGCTACAGGAGCCCAAGCTTCAGCGAGATCAGTCACCAGGGAATTTGAATCCACCAATTTGGCTCCTGCAAAGAAGAGATGAGTCCAAGGCTTAGGCAGACGAGCATATCAAGCAGAGGAGAAGAAGAGGTGGAATTTGCTTCACCAAAGTTTTCAGCTTCGATAGTCCAAGTAAGTTTAGCGCCTGCCCTTCTTTCTTCTATTGCATCTTTAGTTGTTCCTACCCCCGCTAAAAGGAATCCTCCATTTGTGATTTCCAATGTCCTCATTCTAAAAACACCCCTGACCATATTTGACAATGAACCCCACAAAGAAGTTCTAGCCAGAGCTACTTAGAAGATGGTTTACACCAACTATGAAAAGTTGGCCAAAAAGTTGAAGAAGCACGAGATAGAGTTGGCAAATGTAAAAGCTATGGTGGATAGGCTACAGGCATAAATCAAATCCAAAGATTTGTAGATGGCATGCTTGAGGCCGTTACAAGTTCAATAGGGTAAAGCAACTAAGTTGCTTGAAGAGGCCCGAAGTGAGAGGGGTCAACTTCATGCTGAGGCAGAAAGGTTGAAATGCAAGATCACAATCGAAGATGAAACAAATGCAAAGCATCAACAAAAATCCCAAAGGCTAGAGAGTGATTTAGCTAGAACTTACGTCGTATATAATGAGCTGCAAAAGGTGCTACAGGAAAAGGATCAAGAAAAGGCAGACATGCAGGAAGAATTGGCTAAAGTCTCTGATGACCTTCAAAAGGCCCAGACATAAACAAAAAGGGAAGAACACGAAAATCAAGACATCAAGTCTATTTTGTTGACTTGCAACAAGGAGGTTGGGAAGCTACACTTTGAGCTTACAAACACTCTCCAAAAGAAGAATCAATTGGAGGAAAACATGAAAGCAAGAGAGTTCCAATTTTAGCAGGAACTGATCATGGCACAGGGATCCATAATCCTCCCAATACTAAAAAAACTAATATCTACTCATTGGGAGAGAATCATAGTTGTAGTCACAGCCCTGAAACCAATCTTGCAATTTCTAAAGGATGCTTGGGAATTGAATGCAAAGGTTGGCCCAGTAGTTGACCAAATTCTCCACACATTCACCCCCCTCGGCTAAGGAATCTGGGAGCTTGATCATGAAATTATGTAAAGCAACTAAAGAAGCTTTAAGGGATGCTGAGATTCCTAACTAAAGGGAAACTGCGAGGAAAACAAATGAATTCATCATCTTCCATAGGGTTGCATCAAATAGTAAAGCTTACCAGGTAGTTTTGAATAAGGTCAGTGAGATCAAAAAGGAGTTCAAAGTTTTGCTCCAATCCAGATTACCTACCCTATTATCATCAGATGGAGGAGTGTTAACAATTGAGCAAATCGTGAGAGAAGTTAGGCTCAAAATCCATGCCTCCACAACACTACAGGGTTTGAGCTCATCACCCATTGTCGAGAAGATCGAGAAAGAAATTCTTCCCCTTTCTCGACTATACTATCATATCGGAGTTGTTTCATCAAGGTGGGGAGGGGTTTCTTTTAAAAAGTTCTTGATCTTGATCAAACATATGAGAATTTGTGTACCCTCGTCCAACCCACCAATGGAGATTGGGAGACCCAACACACCACGCTTTCCTCAAACTCCAAGAATTACCTGAGATCTAGGTTAATGCCTCCGCAAGCGAAGGCCCCCTGTGAGTCACCAGAATTGTGGATCAAGTTTTTCCTTCAAGAATTTTTGGTTTCTGGCCCTTACTTCTTTTCTGCTTTAGGATGGCTTCACGCTTGAAAGACAAAGACTACTCTCGCATAAAGGCGTGCAATGCACCATGTGGTGGCTATGCAGATTTATATATATCATTTTCCTTTAGGGCCTGAATTGGGACACGTGTCTGCTCAACGAGAATTCTTTCAAAGCTATTCTCATAAAATTTGAAAATCGCTCGCCCGCTTGCCATGTCATCCATTTTGTCAGGTAGTTTGTATCTTCCACGGAAGGATCTTTTTACGCGGAGTTCTTACTTTTAGGGTGGAACCTTCGATTCAATGTCATCATTCTTCATAGCTAATTGATCAGATTTTGCTAGGATGTGCTAAGATCTGATTGTCTTATGACAGTATATCTTCGCAAACTTTATGAGAAAAGATTGTTGCGATCTAATCAAGCTCTAAATCAGATTGTGATCAATTAAGTGTGGACATCTAGCGTTGATTTTGTTGGTATATGGAGCCTAATCAGACTTAGAGGTTAAATTTTCCCCACTTTTATTGGCGCAGTTTCCCTCCAAATTATTTTAACAAGGGTTTGGGGGCAACGCCCCTTGAGAGGACCAGGGGCATACACGGCAGGGTCGAGGGGCAATGCCCCTGAAACCTCTCACAATTTTTTATTATTTTATAAAGGTGTCGGTGTTATTTTTCTATTGGCTAACATAAAAAAAAAACCCTATTTTGTAACCGACATAAGTCTTGATAAAAGACTAAGAGTTTGGGTCTCTATTGGCATTGTATTGTAGCATTTGCAGTGGTATTGAGTTGCAAGGATTACTGGTTGTAATCGGTTCGATTTACTGGATAATAATATTGGACTCTCTGTTGGTGGACGTAGCCCAAGTTTGGGTGAACCACATTAAATATTGTCTCTTGTTGTTATTATTTATGTGTTTTTCATTTCTCTGTTTAATCTTTATTTGCATTTAATTGATATCTTTTGAATACAATTCCTAACAAGTGGTATCAGAGCAGGTTGTGTTCGATTATCATCTGCAGGAAAGTCTCACGGTTGAGTGGGAGTCTCATGGTTAAGTGGGAGCAATGGCAGAAAAGGGTAAATTGAAGGTAGACAAATTCAATGGGAAGAACTATAGTTATGAAAGATGCAGATGGAGGATTATCTCTATCAAAAGGATTTATGGAGGTCATTGGAAGGAACAACCAAGAAACCGGCAGGAATGAGTGATGAGGAATGGAATCTTCTAGACAGAAAGGCACTGGGAGCCATTCATTTATGCCTGGCACAATCGGTGGCATTCAATATTACAACAGCAAACACAACTCAAGAGTTGATGGAAACCCTAGCAAATTTATATGAAAAGTCTTTCGCTTCAAATAAGGTATTTCTCATGAAGCATTTATTTAATATGAAAATGGTAGAAGGTGGGTCAGTTGTTGATCATTTAAATGAGTTTAATACAGTTACCAGTCAATTAAATTTTGTAAATGTAAACTTTGATGAAGAAGTTAGGGCTCTTTTGATTATGTGTTCTTTGCCTGAAAGCTGGAATAGCTTGTTCATGGTCGTTAGTAATTTTGTTTCTAGTTCGAATACATTGAAATTTGATGATGTTGTTGGTGTTATTTTGAGCGAGAAAATTTGTAGGAAAAGCTTAGGTGGAACATCCACATCAAGAAGTGTTTTGAATGCAAAAAGCAGGGGCAGAACAAAGGAGAGAGGAAACAATTTTGGAAGTCATGGGAAGTCACGAGGAAAATCAAAGGACAAAAGGCCTCAATCTAGAGACAAGAGGGATTGTTGGTATTGTGGTAAGCCGGGTCATTTAAAGAAAGATTGTTGGTCTTAGAAAAATAAAGGAGACAAAAAGGAAGGCAATAAAGAGGCAAATGTGGTAAGTAATAAATCTAATGAGGATGCTTTGATTCTTTCCCTTGATAATGTCGATGATTCTTGGGTGTTAGATTTAGGAGCTTCATTTCATGCTACGCCCCATAGAAGTTATTTTCTTGATTATGTCTAAGGGGATTTTGGGTTGGTTTATTTGGGAGATAACGAACCCTATCAGATTGTTGGAAAGGGAAGAATCAAGATTAAGTTGCAGAATGGGAATCATTGGCTACTACATGAGGTAAGGCACATTCTAAAGTTAAAAAGAAATTTAATTTCAACATGGCAACTAGATGATGAAGGTTGTGTTGTTACATTTAGTGATAAAAATTGGAAGGTTACAAAAGGTGCCTTAGTGGTAGCAAAAGGTGTGAAAGTAGGCACCTTATATCTTTGTACAGGTCATACTCTTCCTTCTACTTTAGATATTGTAGATAAAAATCAATGTTCAAGAACAGTTGTTGCAGTTCAGCAGGCACAAAAACATACAATTGCTATGTATTTTGAATTAGAACTATGGCATAATAGACTTGGGCATATGAGTGCAAAAGGTATGAAATTACTTCATTAAAAGAATGTTTTACTGGGTTTGAAATGTGTTAACATGGATTTGTGTGAAAGTTGTGTGTCTGGAAAACAAAAGAGAGTTTTCTCAAGGATGGGAAGCAAAAGAAAGATGAGAAATCAGAGCTTGTGCATACAGATGTATGGGGACCAGCTCAAGTATCTTCTCTTGGTGGCTCTCGGTATTGTCACTTTTATTGATGATGCAACAAGGAAGGTATGGATTTATTTCCTTAGGAAAAAATTTGATGTATTTGAAACTTTTAAGAAATGGAGAAGCTTGGTTGAGAATGAGACAGGTAAAAAGTTAAAATGTCTCAGATCTGGTAATGGTGGCGAGTATTGCAACAAAGAGTTTGAAGATTATTGTTCCTCTAATGGTATCCATAGGTAGAAGATGGTTCCAAGGACTCCACAGGAAAATGGAGTGGTTGAGCGCATGAACAAAACAATAATGGAGCATGCACAGACTATGAGATTGCATGTTGGGTTGCCTTTAAACATGTGGGAAGAGGTTGTAAACATTGTTGTTTATTTAATTAATAGAGGTCATTCAGTTCCCTTGAGTTGTGGTATTCTAGAGGAAGCATGGAAAGGTAAGAAGGTGAGTTATTCTTTTATCAAGACCTTCAGTTGTGAAGCATTTGCACATGTAGATCTTGAAAATAGAACCAAGTTGGATGCAAAATCAAAGAAATTTATACTTTTTGGATATGACATTGATGAATTTGGTTATAAGCTTTGGGATTCTAAAAATCAAAAAATTGTGAGAAGCAGGGATGTCATATTCAATGAGAAAGTGTTGTACAAAAATCAATTGCAGCAGCATGAGAAGAAAGAAAATGATTATGTAGTGTTTGATGATACACCAAATAGCAATTTTCCAATGGTTCCTCATGCTCTGCAACAACAACAAAAACAACAACAAATACCACAAACTCCAGTGAATGTTAGACGATCTTCAAGGATAAGTCAACCTCCAGAAATATTTTCTCCCTCTTTGTATTCTATTTTGTTAACATATGCTGGTGAACCTGAAGAGTATGATGAAGCTATACAGGTGGATACAAAGGTTCAGTGGGAGCATGCAATGGAAGAAGAAATGGAATCCTTGCTGAAAAATCAGACTTGAGACTTATGCAAGCTGCTTGCAGGTAAAAAGGATTTACCAAATAAATGGGTTTATAGGCTGAAAGAGGAAGATGGAGGTAAGAACATATTTAAATCCAGGTTAGTTTTCAAAGGATTTGCACAAAAAAAGGAATTGCTTTTGCTAAAAAAAATTCTCCAGTTGTTAAGATGACTTCTATTCGTATTGTTTTAAGTATTGTGGTTGTTGAAGATTTGCATTTGGAAAAACTAGATGTGAAAACTGCCTTTCTCCATGGTGATTTGGAGGAGATATATATGGAACAGCCCCAAGGATTTTAGGTCAAAGATAAGGAGAAATTGGTGTGCAGATTGAAGAATAGTTTATATGGCTTGAAACAAGCACCTCAACAATGGTACTTGAAATTTGATAGTTTTATGGCTAAAAAAGGCCACAACAGGTGTAATTCTGACCATTGTGTTTATTTTAAGAGGTTGGATAATAACAACTACATTATTTTATGTTTATATGTTGATGAAATGCTTGTAGTGGGGTCTAACATGAATCACATAAGTGAGTTAAAACATCAGTTAGCAAAATCATTTGCTATGAAGGATTTGGCGGTAGAAAAACAAATCCTTGGTACGAGAATTTGCAGAGATAGGAAGAACAAAAAATTGACTCTATTTCAAGATGGTTATGTTGAAAAGGTGTTGCAGAGATTCCACATGGAGAATGCAAAAGTTGTCAGCACACCTTTGCCTAGTCATTTGAAATTGACTAAGGAGATGTGTCCAAAGACACAAGAGGAGGAAGACAAAATGTCCAAGGTACCATATGCTACAACTGTAGGTAGTTTAATGTATGCCATGGTATGCATGAGACCATATATTGCACATGTTGTAGGAGTTGTTAGCAGGTATATGAGTCATCCTGGATTGGAGCATTGGAATGCAGTAAAATGGGTTCTCAGGTATTTGAGAGGTACATACAATAAATGTTTATGTTTTGGGGGCTCTAATACAGATTTAGCAGGTTATGTAAACTTAAATTTGGCAGGGGATATTGATACTAGGCAGAGTACTATAGGTTATGTCTTTACTGTAGGTGGGACAACAGTAAGTTGGATCTCATGATTGCAAAAGGTGGTTGCTTTATTCACCACGAAGGCATAGTATGTAGTTGCAACAGAGGCAAGCAAGGAGATGATATGGCTGCAATCTTTCATGGAAGAATTGGGAAAACAACAAGCCAATAGTTATTTGTTTACAAATAGCTAGAGTGCCATACATCTTGCAAAGAATTATGCCTTCCATTCAAAGACCAAACACATACAGTTGAGGTATCACTTCATTCGGTTGGTGTTGGATGATGGACATTTAAGGATGGAAAAGATACATATAGATGAAAATCTAGCGGATATGTTTACAAAGGCGGTGCCAAGGGATAATTTGAGCTCCTCTTCAGCTTTGGTTGTTCTTCAAGACTGAAAACAATAAAATCAGAACAACAGGGTCTAGGGTGCTTATTTCCAGTGGGAGCTACATGGTCAGCAGTGTTATGATCAGTCTCCAAGTGGGAGATGATATGGGGTGGAGTCTGATCAGTCTCCAAGTGGAAGATTGTTGGTATATGGAGCCTAATTAGACTCAGAGGTTAAATTTTCCCCACTTTTATCGGCACAGTTTCCCCCTAAATTATTTTAACAAGGGTTTGGGGGTAGCGCCCCTTGCAGGGTCCAGGGGAAGCACCTATGGTGCACTACCTCTCATGATTTTTTATTATTTTATAAAGGTGTCAAGTGTTATTTTTCTATTGGCTGACATAAAATAAACCCTATTTTGTAATTGACGTAAGTCTTGATAAAAAGACTAAGGGTTTGGGTCTCTATTAACACTGTATTGTAGCATTTGTAGTGGTATTGAGTTGCAAGGATTACTAGTTGTAATCAGTTCAATTTACTGGATAATAATATTGGACTCTCTATTGGTGGACGTAGCCCAAGTTTGGGTGAACCACGTTAAATATTATCTCTTGCTATTATTATTTCTATGTTTTTCATTTCTTTGTTTAATCTTTATTTGCATTTAATTGATATCTTCTGCATACAATTCCTAACAGATTCATCATTACTGGTTATGGTGGTGGCTCTCCCTCCTAGCTATTTAAAGGGGTTCGCAACAAATAATAATAAATCTTGGATAATCTTCAAAAAGAAACATCCTTTGAATCTTTCAAAACATGATAGTTTTAAGGAGTTTTAATTTCTTAGGGATAGGAGGATTTTACAGAGAACTGTTCAAGCTCTCTGGCATGTTATATTTGTTAAGACTATTAATTGAATTGGCATCCAACTTTTGTTTTCAGTTAATTTATTGCAATAATTAAATATGTTAAGAAGAAATCTTAGGAATTGTGCATTTTATGGCCTTTATTATGAATTTCTTTTTTGCATATCATTTATGCTGAGAACATTGTGTTAAAAAACCTTATGTAGGTAGGCTGAATGATTATTTCACATGTTATTAGCTTTTATGTTTGATGCTATCTTTCAAAAATTGAATCATGTTTAATATACTCTTTCATTTTCCGTAAAATATACGTTGTTGTTCATATTATGTTGTAAGAGAGGGCGGGTTCTGAAAAAGATCCAAATATCCCTATTGGTTTTTGGGGTTTCTTATTATTGTCTAACCTTAATGGATGCTTCCTGCGGGGAGATTTGAAAGATTGCACTGTGCTTTCTCTAGCCTTTGTTGCTCGTTCTCTTCCCAACAATGAAGGGTATGTGGTATTATGTGTCCATTTCATCAGTTATAAGGAATTGATAAGCTTTTGAAATGTTGTAAAAGCCTTGACGCATTTCCATTTTTATGTTTTTTCTTGCATTTCACTTCCCCTTTTCCCACACACAAAGAAGAGTCGACTTTCTTTAAAAATATTGAAGGTAATTCAGTGAGGCGCAATTTGGTCCCCCACTCGCTGAATTTATCATAAGGTTGTTCGAAGAGGTGCAAGCTTTAATGATCAACAATGCCTATGACTTTGGATGCAGTGAGTAAAAGTATCTACATTTTCAATGTGCTTGAAATTGCTAGAGGCAGTGAGCCAAAGGTTACAGATGGCATAAAGTTGTAGTGGTGGATTTCTTCTATTGCCTTGATATGGTGAATCTCCTTGTAAAAATCTTCTTCTATTCTTCTTTCTTCCAGACAATGAGTCCTTTTGGCAATGAGCCTACTTGTATTTGGTGTTGCTATTCATATATATATGTGTGTGTGTGTGTGTGTGTGTGTGTGTGTGTGTGAGCTAATCCTCACTGTGGTTTTTCCCTTCTTGGGTTTTCCATGTAAATCTAGTGGTCTTATGTGTTTTGCATTGTTGTTTCATAAGTTTACATTTTGCTAATGCATGATAAGGGTTTAAATTTTGATAAGGGTTTAAAGTTTGATAAGGGTTTAAAATTCAATGAGGGATTGAATGTTTTATGTACAACTGATTCATTCCCCCTCTTATTTGTCATGTGCATCTTATAGGATGAAGAGATCTTTGTATAGTTTGAAACAATCACCCAGGATGTGGTACTACAAGTTTGATAATTTTGTATTGAAGTTGGGTTTTTCTTAGGAATGAATAGGATCATTGTGTTTATATTAAAGTTATTGATGATCATATTCTAATTATTGTCTTATATGTTGATGATATGTTATTCATGGGTAACAGTAAGGTGATGATTAGGGAACTAAAGGAACAAATCTCTAGCACATTTGATATGAAGGATTTGGGGCTACAAAATATATTATTGAGATGGAAATCAACAAAGATCGGGCTAAAAAATGCTTTGGTTAAGTCAGAGTAAGTATGTTGATACAATTTTGCAATGGTTTAATATGCATGACTGTAAGCCAGTTAATATTCCATTTGTAGTTGGTGCTAAGTTGAACTTGGATTCGTGTCCTAATTTTGATGATGATTTTAAGGATATGTCCAAGGTTCCTTATGCTAGTGTCATGGTAGTTTAATATATACAATGGTGTGCACTAGATCGAATATAACCTAAGTAGTAGGAATTCTAATTAGGTTTATGTCTAACCCTGGTAAAGAGCATTGGACTTTTTTTTGTTTAGATATTTGTGTGGTATTTCAAATTATTGTTTGGTTTATCATGTTACTGATTATGTGGTCAAGTCATTAGACATACAAGGATTTCTTGATGTAGATTGGGCAGGTGACTTGGATAATCGAAGGTCCTCTAGTGGCTATGTGTTTACTTTGTTTGGAGGTACAATGAGTTGGATGAGTAAGAGGTATCCCACAGTTGCATTTTCCACCACTAAAGTAGAGTATATGGCTGCTACACATGCCTCTAAGGAGGTGGTATGGTTACAAAGACTTGGTAATGACATTGGTTTTGATTGCAAGACTGTGAGGATTGGATGTGACAGCCAAAGTGCTATTTTTTTGGCCAAAAATCTTATGTATCATGCTTGCACTAAGTATGTTGATGTCCAATATCAATTTGTGAAAGAAATGGTTGAAAATGGTAAGGTCTTGATTGATAAAGTTGACACTTTGGATAATGTTACAGATTCTCTCATGAAGCCAGTGACCACAGATAAGTTATCTTGGTGCAAGAAGGCCATGGGCCTTAATCACTATACTTAACTTATTATTTGTATCTCATATGTAATTGCAATATATATTGTCAAGTGGAAGAATGTTAGGTTAGGTGACATTTACCTTACAAACCTATGACATTTTTTGTCTCCATATTTCTTGGAAAGTGTCTTAGGGGATGTTGTAAGTATGTTGCATGTGTTATCATTGATGTCAACAGAATGGAGATTGTTGCAAGTATGTTGCAGGTGTTGTCATTGATGTCAACAAAATGGAGATTGTTGTAGGTGCCATCTTTGATGACTACTGAGTAGTAGTGTGTGAAAAATTACATGTGATGCAATCAGAAGTGTTGGTTATGGTGATGGATGTCATGAGCTCTTGTTGCTCATATATAGGTGAATGATGGTATGAAATTTTTATTCATTGTCTCTTATTGTAAAGCATTGCATAAGCTATGAAAGAAAGCATGAAAGTTTGTGGTGCAGGAGCACCTAAGGAACAACATGCAGTTTCTTAGGTAAAGAAGAAACCTAGAGGGTTAATTTTTTTGTTGTTGTCATAAGGTCATTTATACCATTTAGTGTTGAGCTTAGAGGTGTTTTTGATCTTTGGGAAAGAGGTTGTCAAGAGTTCAATAAGTTTAGAGGCTCATTTTGCTAAACGGTAAAAAGTTGCCAAAGTTTGAAAAACACAGTGGGTTTTATAATTTTTGCCATTAGGTCATCTAAAGGCTCGACCCAAGAAGCTCAAATATTCTTGGAACCTATTTAAGGGATGACTCAACCCTGGAGCAGGGTTGGAAGATTTAGTGTTTTAGTGAAAACTTGTAAAATTGATGGAAAAAGCGTTCTAAGAGGCAGTTTTCTGATTTTTGCATCCAAATTGTGCTTTGATGGAGTAAACCTACTCTTATTTTGTTTGTAGAATGTAGTGTAAATATTTTTCAAGCTTATTGTGCCATCCATTTGTCTTTGTAAAGTGTTTTCATCTTTTATTTGTAAATAGTTTGTTTTCTATTTTTTTCTGGCCTGAATCAGGCAATTTTGAGATAATGGAGTCCTAGAGCACTTTCCCACTGTACAAATTGTACAGCCCTTTGGGAATAGTGACTAGTCTCCCTTAGTGTAAATATGATAGCTTTTAGGGTTTGTGTGAGTTCAGGAGCTACTAGCATTGTCTTTCCCTAGGCGAGCTAGGCAGGGTCCAGCTAGGGAAGACCAGGAGTAAACAACTTATAACTTGTAGGGGTGCTTAGATCTTGGAGAAATTATTTTTGGAGTATTTTTTTGAAGGTCTTGGAAAGGCCTGGTGATCTGGAGGAGACCCCATCAAACCATTTGGAGTGAGAAACCTTTGATAGTCTGAAAATAGTCTGGAGAAGCTTGCAAACCCTAGTTTTTGGCTTATTTTGTGAATGAGCAGTGTACGGCCTGTATAGGCTCAAAACCCCAAGAATATTTAAGGTGTGGGGAAGGGAAACACAAACCACAAAGGAGGAACCCTGGTTGTTTGGAGGATTTAGGGAAAAATTGCACTTTTCTCTGTTGAGAGGCCTAATTAGGGCTCTAGGCTTATAGCCTTGTCTAACCCTAGGAAGGGATTTTGTGAAAGCGATGGTTAATTGGAGTTTTGTGATGAGACAAGAACCCTAGATTGATTACCTTGAAGAAATTACAACATTTACACACCCCTGCAAGAATCAAGTTGGATGTTGAGAGGATTTGGCCTTTAGGGAAGAATAAGGGTCAATGGTGAGATAGTGGCAAGGCACCAAGGTTTGCTTGGTAGTATGGAGGAATGTTGATAGAGGGGTTGGCCAGTAATACCAAGGGTGCCTATACCTATGATAGGACCTAAAGGTTATGGTGAGGGAGTTACCTAGAAGTTCTTGAGAACAAAGACCTGAGCATGGGACTGTGAGAGTCTCATCCAACCCTACCCTATCAGATTGGTATCAGAGCAAGTTAAAGATTTGGGAAAGAATCTTGTATGTCTGAGGTTGATTCTAGTGATTCTTCCATCATGGTGACAAATGCAGAACTGGCCAAGATGGTTGAAGAGCAGGAAGAAGACAATAAACAATTGAGGGAAAGAATAGCCCAACTTAAGCAAGCAGTGAGGAGTGCACAGTTTGAGGGAAGAATACCAAAGGAAGAAGAGGTTGCAGAGGAAGATAAGACCCCTGAACCTGACCCTATTTTTGAAGGAGGAGCCTTTCTTGAAGGCATTGAAAGCTTTGAGTGGGAAAGCACTTGAAGGCATACCACTTTTTAGTGGAAAGATGGAAGCTGATCTAGTTATGGATTGGATAGAAGGCATGGAAAATCATTTTGAATGTGATGGAGTCACTGAAGCACATAAGGTAAAGGTGGCCAAGTCAAAACTAAGAGGATCTACCTTGACATGGTGGAAGTTCATTCAGACAGAGAGGAAAAAAGAAGGCAAACAACCCATATCAACTTGGAAAGGAATGGTTGCCAAGGTGAAAGAAGCCTACATGCCAGATGACTATGAGATTCAATTACACAAGAAGAGGCAAAGCTTAAGGTAGAAGGACCAAGATGTGAACACTTATACTGAAGAGTTTCAAAAACTTTGTATGAGGTCCAATGTTACAGAGGATGAAAGTCTTAAGGTAGCTAGATACCTTAACGGTTTGAAATGGAACATCCAAGAGGAGATGGCTCTTTTGAGTCCTAAGACAGTACATCAATGTTACCAATTGGCTATCAAGATTGAGGAAAGGAACAAGAGGAAGCAAGATCAAACTTCTAAGGGCAAAGGAAAAGGCAGAGATCAAAGAGATCAAAGAGGACAACGTGGTGGCTACCAAGGTAGAGGCAATGACCAAAGAAATCATGGAGAATCTAAACTCACTGAGCATGGAGGAGAAACATCTTCCAGAGGTGGATTTAACAGAGGAAGAGGACCTCAAGGAGGTTCAAACAGAGGAAGAGGAGTAGGCAGGAGCAATTCTTATTTTTCAAACATGAAGTGTTACCATTGTAATCAAATAGGTCATCCTGCTTATAGGTGCCTGGAGAAAGAATATTCATCAAGAAATGAAAAGAGAGTGGCTTATGCACAAGAGGACACCATGAGTCCTAAGGAATTTGAGGCCAGTCATATAGAATCTGAAGTAGGAGAGAATCTGATGTTTAATAGAGTCTTGATCAGACAACCAGTTAGGGAAGAACCTAAACAAAGAAGAGCTCTTTTTAGAGTAAGGTGCAAGATACTTGGCAAAGTATGCAAGGTCATAGTAGATTCAGGTTCAACAAACAATATAATCTCAGAGGAGGCAGTAGCAAAACTGAAATTGGAGAAGGTACCCCACACTAACCCCTACAAGGTCACATGGTTGAACAAAGGGCAGAGTGTTTTGGTGAATGAGCAAGTAATGGTGGAGTTTTCCATTAGAGGGTACAAGGAAAAGTTAGTTTGTGATGTATTACCCATGGATGCATGCCATCTACTACTAGGCAGACCATGGCAATATGACAGAAGTGTTATTTATGATGGGAAAGAGAATACCATTTCATTCAAAAAGGATGGAAGGACCTTCAAGCTGCACTCACTATCAGAAGAAGATGAAGGACAATCAAAGACACCAAACATCATGTTGAGCAGTGGTAAAGAGTTCCTTAAGAACCTACATCAAGGGGATGAAGGATGTGTGGTTATGATACAACCTAAAGAGGAAGCTAAGGCTGAAAAGACAGTCCGACTGGAAGCAGTCCAAAAGTTGCTTGATAGGTACAAGAGTATAGCTAGTGATGGTACACCTGCAACTCTACCACCAAAGAGAGCCATAAGTCATCAAATTGACTTCATACCTAGAGCCTCATTACCTAACAAAGCAGCATACAAACTCACACCAAATCAGAATTTGGAGGTAGCTAGGCAAGTGCAAGAATTATTGGATCAAGGATTGATTCAAAAGAGCATTAGCCCATGTGCAGTACCAGTGGTTTTAGCAACCAAGAAAGGAGGTAAGTGGAGGTTATGCACTGATTCTAGGGCAATAAATAGGATCACCATTAGGTATAGGTTTCCTATTCCTAGAATTGAAGACTTGATGGATTGTCTTGGAGGTGCTCAGTTCTTCACAAAGTTGGATCTCAAGAGTGGATACCATCAGATCAAAATTAAGGATGGTGATGAGTGGAAGATAGCTTTTAAGACAAATGATGGGTTATATGAGTGGAGAGTGATGCCATTTGGTCTCTCTAATGCCCCTAGCACATTCATGAGGCTCATGAATGAAGTGCTCAAGGATTTTACACGGATATTTGTGGTAGTGTATCTTGATGACATCCTCATATACAGCAAGACAATAGAAGAGCATTTGAAACATGTGGAGCAAGTACTTAGAAGGTTGCAAGAAGAGAAATTGGCAATCAACCTAGAGAAATGTGAGTTCTTCAAGCAAGAGCTTGTCTATTTGGGTTTTGCAGTGTCCAAAGGCTCATTAAAGATAGATCCAAGCAAGGTGGAAGCCATCCTAAACTGGCCTACACCAACCACAGGGACAGAGGTAAGGAGTTTTCATGGATTGGCTCAATTCTATAGAAAATTCATAAGGAACTTTAGTGGAATATGTGCACCAGTTCTAGACACAATCAAGGGTGGTTTGAAAACTAAGTTTGTATGGACACAAGAAGCAGAGAAAGGGTTTGAGAAACTGAAACAAGAAGTGGCAACTCAACCAATTCTCTTATTACCTAGCTTTGACAAGTTGTTCACTATTGAATGTGATGCAAGTGGAGTGGCAGTACGAGGAGTGCTCAGTCAAGAGGGAAGACCTATAGCCTTCTTTAGTGAGAAGCTAAATGAAGCAAAGAAGAAATATTCACCTATGACTTGGAACTTTATGCTTTGGTTCAGTCACTTAGGAAATGGAGGCGTTACCTTCTACCCAAGGAGTTTATGGTTTTTACTGACAATCAGGCGCTTAGTTTTATCAACACTCAAGATAAGTTGAGTAATAGGCATTTGAAATGGATGGAATACATCCAAGATTTTACTTTTACCATCAAGCACAAGAAAGGACAAATGAACAAGGTGGCAGATGCATTAAGCAGAAGGTTGTTGACAGTGCAAGAGATACAGCTCAAGAGCATTGGCATAAAGAGTTTCAAGGATCTATATGGGGAAGATGAAGACTTTTCAGAGGCCTATAAGGTATGTTCAAACTTTGAGAACCATTTCCATAGTCAATACTCAAAGTATACTTTGCAAAGTGGGTTGTTGTTTAAGGGAAATCAGTTATGTGTTCCAAGAGGGTCAATGAGGGAAATTTTGATTCAGGAAAAACATAATGGCAGTCTGACTGGGCATTTTGGCATTAATAAGACCTTAGAGTTAGTCCAAAGGTTCTATTACTGGCCTAAGTTGGCAAGAGATGTTAGAAAATATGTGGAACAGTGTGTTGTGTGCATGAAAGCTAAGGTAGGAGCTAGCAATGCTGGTTTATATCAACCCCTGCCCATTCCTAACAGACCATGGGAGTGTGTGAGCATGGATTTTGTGGTAGGCCTTCCTAAGACCAATACTGATTTTGATAGTGTTTATGTTGTGGTAGACATATTTAGCAAGATGAGTCATTTTATTCCCTGCAAAACTACTCATGATGCCAGCTACATAGCTCATCTTTTCTTCAAGGAAGTTGTTAGGATCCATGGGCTACCTTTGAGCATTTTTTCTGACAGAGATGTGAAGTTCATGAGTCATTTTTGGAAGACTCTATGGAGCAGATTGGGTACCAACTTGTCTTTTGGGTCAGCTTACCATCCTTAGATCGATGGTCAAACACAGGTGGTTAATAGGGTGCTTGGTAATCTTTTAAGGTTCCTAACTAAGGAATATGGACAGACATGGGATATGGTCATCTCCCAAGCTGAGTATGCTTATAATGACAGTGTCAACCGGACCACAGGGAAAAGTCCATTTGAGGTTGTGTATCAGATGCACCCAAGAGGGATATGTGAGCTCAGAGACCTTAGAACTATGGAACAAAGAAGTGGACATGCAGAAGACTTCAGTCAGACCATGAAGGAGATTCAAGAGCAGGTCAAGAGGACAGTCACTGAGGCTACACAAAAAGTGAAGGAGAAGGCAGATATGTCAAGGAAAGATGTGCAATTTCAAGTAGGGGACTATGTTATGGTCCACCTTAACAAATCAAGGTTGTAGAAGGGAATGTCAACCAAGTTACAGATGAAGAGAGTAGGTCCCTGCAAGATATTGGCCAAGTATGGCAAGAATGCATACAAGGTGGAGTTACCTACCGATCTAGGCATCTCACTAGTTTTCAACATTGTTGATTTGATCAAGTATAAGGGAACAGTCAGTGATGAGGTTCATAACAGTCAGGAGATCTTCAAGGACATCAATAATGTACCCCTACCTAATCAAGAGAAGCCTCAGGCAGAGTAGATCTTGGAGTCAAGAGTGCAAAAGTCTACAAGGAACAAGGTGTACATGGAGCACCTTATAAAGTGGAAGAACAAGCATGAATCAAAAGCTACATGGGTACAAGAAGATCAGTTTAAGAAGCTTGGCATTGACCTGTCATTGATCTCTCCTTCCAATCCTTAGTGTTTGAGCTGAGAGGGGGAGAATGGTGCAGGAGCACCTAAGGAACTACAGGCAGTTTCTTAGGTAAAGAAGAAACCTAGAGGGTTAATTTTTGTTTTGTTGTCATAAGGTCATGTATACCATTTAGTGTTGAGCTTAGAGGTTTTTTTGATCTTTGGTAAAGAGGTTATCAGGAGTTCAATAAGTTTAGAGGCTCATTTTGCTAAATGGTAAAAAGTTGCCAAAGTTTGAAAAACACAGTGGGTTTTATAATTTTTGCCATTAGGTCATCTAAAGGCTAGACCCAAGAAACTCAACTATTTTTGGAACCTATTTAAGGGATGACTCGACCCTAGAGCAAGGTTGGAAGATTTAGTGTTTTGGTGAAAACTTGTAAAATTGATGGAAACAGCATTCTAAGAGGCAGTTTTCTGATTTTTGCATCCAAATTGTGCTTTGATGGAGTAAACCTACTATTATTTTGTTTGTAGAATGTAGTGTGAATATTGTGCAAGCTTAGTGTGCCATCCATTTTTCTTTGTAAAGCGTTTTCATCTTTTATTTGTAAATAGTTTGTTTTCTATTTTTTTCTGGCCTGAATCAGGCAGTTTTGAGAGAATGGAGTCCTAGAGCACTTTCCCACCGTACCAATTGTACGGCCATTTGGGAATAGTGACTAGGCTCCCTTAGTGTAAATATGATAGCTTGTAGGGTTTGTGTGAGTTCAGGAGCTGCTAGCATTGTCTTGCCTTAGGCGAGCCAGGTAGGGTCTGGTTAGGGAAGACCAGGAGTAAACAACTTATAACTTGCAGGGGTACTTAGATCTTGGAGAAATTATTTTTGGAGTATTTTGTTGAAGGTCTTGGCAAGGCCTGGTGATTTGGAGGAGACCCCACCAAACCATTTGGAGTGAGAAACCTTTGACAGTCTGAAAATAGTTTGGAGAAGCTTGCAAACCCTAGTTTTTGGCTTATTTTGTGAATGAGTAGTGTACGGCCTGTACAGGCTCAAAACCCCAAGAATCTTTAAGGTGTGGGGAAGGGAAACACAAACCCTAAAGGAGGAACCCTGGTCATTTGGAGGATTTAGGGAAAAATTGCACTTTTCTCTGTTGAGAGACCTAATTGGGGCTCTAGGCTTGTAGCCTTTTCTAACCCGAGGAAGGGATTTTGTGAAAGCGATGGTTAATTGGAGTTTTTTGATGAGACAAGAACCCTAGATTGATTACCTTGAAGCAATTACAACATTTACATGCCCCTGCAAGAATCAAGTTGGATGTTGAGAGGATTTGGCCTTTAGGGAAGAATAAGGGTCAATGGTGAGATAGTGGCAAGGCACCAAGGTTTGCTTGGTAGTATGGAGGAATGTTGATAGAGGGGTTGGCCAGTAATACCAAGGGTGCCTATACCTATGATAGGACCTAAAGGTTATGGTGAAGGATTCACCTAGAAGTTCTTGAGAACAAAGACCTGAGTATGGGACTGTGAGAGTCTCATCCAACCCTACCCTATCAGTTTGTCATCCAGAAAGTGGTTCAAGAAGTTATATTGAAAGGCTCTAAAGAATGCTCCACATTCCTCCGCATTTGAAGATAGTGCCTTGCGGTTAGGAATTTTGGTAGATGCAAATGTATAGTATGTGTATTCCTAATTTCAAAACATAAAAGTTACCACAGATGTTTTTAGAGCTAACAAAGTGAAGCTTATGCTATTGCAGTTAAGAAGGTTCAAAGAAATGTTCAACATTTCTCTGTAGTTGATATTATGGTCTTGCAGTTTGGAAGATGAGTTCAAAATGTCTATATGTTTTCTCCCTTCAAGTTTTAAATGCTAAGGTGTATTGCAAGTTGAGTTTTCAATATTTGATCTCAAGACTGTATTGTCTGGGTATACAAGAGATACTAGTTCGGTGTTTGTTTGTCTGCACCAACTTAATGTTGTGTAAATCTATAAAAGGAGGACATGGAAATGTTTTTGAATATAATTTAATGCTTGTAGTGTGATGCACATGATGTTATCTAGACTCTTTGGTAGCGCTTGTGGTCTAGAGTTAATATTTGGAGGGTTAAGTGTTTGTTGGGTTGTCTTGGTATTTTGAGGAATTTGCACCAAATTTTTGTTGTGTGCACCAACATGGGATTGTGTGCAGATGTAAAATAGGTCCTTCTTATCTCCTAGCTTGGACTGCATTCAATTTCCTTCCCCAATAGATGATTTGGAGCCGACTCATTATGGTCATTGCATGTTTCATGTTTACATGTTTCAGTTTGGCCGACAAAGAGAAAATTTTTGAAGCTTACATAAAGTATAAATGGAGGATCAAGTGTGTGATCAATAGTGTTGTGTAATATGTTGAGTGTCCAATTTATATGCTGAAAGTAGTGCATTGAAGGCAGAATAATGAGTACAAATGTGTGAAGAAGTGTGTAAGTGAGTGTTGAAGGTAGTGAGCCAAAAGTAGTAGTGTATGAGTGGTGAATGTTGAAGGTAGTGAGTTGAAAGTAGTAGTGTAAGAGTGAATTCTAGAGGAAATGAGCTGAAGGTAGAAGTGTGTGAGTGGAGTGCTAAAATTAGTGAGCTAGAGGCAACATAAGTGCTGCAATGGCAGTTGATCATCCGATTCATCAAGTGTTGTATGTTGAGGTTGTAGCCTCTTCCTATAAGTGTTGTAATTGGTAGGGAGTTGTAAACTTCCTTTGGTTGAATCCATAAAACTATGTTGTAAATCTTGTTTCATTTTGTGAGGTTGGATTTGGACAGTAACTCCAAGCATCTTTCTCACGTGGTTTTTCCCTTCTTGGGTTTTCCACATAAATTTGGTGTTATGGTTGTGTACTTGTGTTTTGAACGTTCTATTTGGTTAAGGGAGTAATAAGTTTTGATTTTTAAAATTGAATTGGATTAATTTGAGGGATAAACTAATTCACCCCCTCTTAGTATATTTGTGTGTTCTAACAAGGGACATGTGAGAAATGTATTTAATTTTCGCATTTTGCAATTACATTTTCAAGAGGGAATTTAATGTTGGTGGATGTTACACATCACTAGGGAACAAAATACTCTCTCCTAGGCATGCACATTGGGAATATGAAGAGTATTAGGTGGGTAAAAGCACAAAGTTGTGTCACACTTTTGGCCAAATAAATAGTTTCGAGCAAAATATTTTCGGTCTGAAAGGTTTCGCTTGGCTAGGTTTCGAGTGAAACCATGTGGCCTATTACGTGGCACATAAGTTTTGGTTGAATAAGTTTCGCCTAAATCCCAAAAAAATATTTTTTTTCGTTTCCTGCTTTGAAATTGCATTTTTTAATGTGTGAGGTTTCTATAGAAAGGGTTTCAGTAGAAACTGTCTATGTGGCATCTTAGTTGGCAGCCAACTCAACTTTTTTTAGAATTTTCTGAAACTTTCAACTTTAGTTAGGCGTTACCTTAGAATGATTTTTCTGGAAAAAAAAAAAACAAAAATACCCTTTTATAGAGCTCGAAGTGGAGAATCCAAATATATATATATTTTAAAATAATGCAAGTAGGTTTTTAAAATGAAAAAAGAGGCTAATTACAAATTAAAAAAAGATAGTAAAACTTATTAAAAAAATTAAAATCTTATATAGGGCACAAGAGGAGAAAGTCTTCTTCAAAAGGGTATAATTTGTTTTTTGAAAATGATTAAAAAAATGAAAATAGTTGATGGCCCTTGAAAACTGTCAAATTCTGACATGTTTGACTTTAAAACGTTATTACGAGAAAAATATACATCAAAATTTGATTTTTTTTCCATGCACAAGATATTGAAGTTACCTATTTGGAGAAAAAAATTAGGGAGAAATGAAGTTTTTTTCAATTTGTTTCTTGACGGCCTATGAAGTCACTCTTTTCTAAAAATTTTGGCATTCCAAAATCTATCCTTAAATTGATAAAAACATAATGAAAACAATTTTTTTAATTTTTAAAAAAATTACAGCAATAAACTTCATCAAAAGTTCTACATTTCATTTGTTTACACCATTTTGAAATTCAAAACATAAAGACCACTTTTATGTGGTCGAAGTTTAATTTTTTTTTTGCTATTGGCCAATTCCTTTATAAAGTGTGACACAGGTTTGTGCTTTTACCCAAGTGGGGAGCCAAGTTTGGAGGGAAACAAGTGTCCATTGTTGTGCCACCTGGAAGTTGAACAGTCACAAGAGCATCTTGAATGCCATAAGTTAAAGGGGCTATGGGTTAGGCACCCATGTTGAATCCTTTTACACATTATTTAATTTATTATCATGACTCTTGGTCTTTCAAGGAAGGGGTGTGGGTTTTTTCAAGTGATTTTGACACCTCTTGTTTTGATTTACCATTTTGTGGTTTTGCCTTCCACAAGTTCTATAAATTGAAGCTTTGAGATGGTAGTTGCATCTTGTGTTATTTGTAGGTGTATGGAAGAATCTTGGTTGTAGGAGAACAACAAGGAAGTGTATTGTGATGTATCTCTCTTTTCAAAATGAATAATATACTTGCCCTCTTTACTCGTATGGAGTTTTTTCTAAAAAGCTTTCTCCACTTAAATTTGGTGTCATATTTGTTTGTTGATTTTTCTATTATAATGAATGTGCAATAACATACATTATATTAGATTTGATAATCTTATTTTCAAATTTCAATACACATACATGAATTATTATTGTAGCTTAGTTCCATCTTATTTTCAACAACTTACTTTTTATTCTTTGATATATATATTGTTTGCTCAAACACATTTATCTAAAATAACACTCATTATTATTTATTTATATTTATTTATCTATGTTTGTGTTAAAAGCATTTATTTTCCTTACAAGTATTGAATTATCATTTTTAATAACCCACAATTATTGCAATTGGGCCTGTTACCTATTTTTCACTTCGAGCTCAAACAGGTAGAGCTGAATGAAATTCATCATTTATAGGTACAAAAAATTTTCATGTTTTGTTGATTAAGTGTTCATTAATCATCATTGAGATCATCTTTCATATGAATCATAGTTTATTGTGCAAACGTTTAAAACAGGAAATTGAGAAAATTTGCATAATAATGTTTTTATTCATTTTCTAAAAAATGTTGAATTCCACACAAGCCATGGAAGTAACTTTTGGATTTTTACAATCAAATAAACAATGGTATGCTATACAACTGAAAATAATGAAAGCATGGGGTAGAAGATGATTCATCACTGCCTGGAATGACGAATCATTGACGGTTGAGGTTAAGTTGCGACGTCAGCTCTAGCTCCATTTCCAGCTTCAACTCTTTTTCCAGCTCCAAAAGCATCTACAGGAAAGAAAAAATGATGTTAGAGATGGTCTCTAAGCAATAACGGATCAAATCCTATCATATGCCTATGCTACTGACAGGAATATAAGATACAGTCGATCAGGCATCCATCAGATGATTGAAAAAATCAAGAAGAAAGAAGGTAATTCAATAGAAGCTTCAGCTTCTTTTATTTTGCTAACATGTTTGTTCCAGTGTGTAGGATTTATAGGTTCATCATGTTCGAGATCATTTCATCAGATATGTGGAATAAAACGGGCTCCCACAAAGGTTGAGCTCGGCATATCAAAAAGGATTTATTCACAAGTTTCATATGAAGTACATGAATATTGATAACAGATATTTAAAGCATCAATATTGCACTCATCTATTTATTTTTATGTTCATCTCTACTTTGTATTTTTCCACATTACATTTAAATAAAGTATGGAGCCTCTTTGCATTTAAGAGAAACTGAGTATTCGAGTACAGGACAAGATTTGCAACAATCCAATTTTCTACAAGTTCTTCGATGGAAAGCAGCAAATTTTGTTTTAAGTCAGCATTTAAGAATAATGGAAGATACAAATATGCATTATCTTTTATCAAACAGGCATACAATGTTACAAGTGCCAGTGAGACAGCACTGAAGTGTGAGTAATCAACATTAATGGTAAATGGAGGATCTATTTTCAATGGCAGTCATCATTTATAAAATTCAGACCAAAAGACGAGGATTGTCATATGAATGAAGACAATTTTCAGTCTCAAAGCCCAGCTTTTGTCTTGAAAGAACAGTCATTAGTTTCCATTGACAAGTAGCTTCCATGCATGCTACATACATGGGATAAGTGCAGATGATAATGAATATGCCATTCAAAGTCATGGTAGTGAATATCATAAATTGAGAATGATGATTTTCTTATGGTGGAGTCATTATTTGCAGCAGTATAAAAATAACATGAAGGATCAGGGAATAACAATGCAGTGATGCAGAACAATCCAGGAACAGAACAATCTAATGTTACAAGCTAATGTTATACTCTGGCACATATTGTTGAGCGTGTTTCCATCATAAAATACAACCGTGATTTGGGGAACAAAAGATGTTCATTATCTTGCTTCAAGTGAGTTTGAGAGATAGCACAGGAAAACATGAAAAGAACTACAACAGTGAAGATTAAAGAGAAAATACACCCGCAATAGAAGGATATCCAGTTAGAGGAAATACAATCATGGCTGTAAAATCAAACTTGGACCATCATAGTCATGTTGATTTTCAGATGAGAGGGTATACAAAAAGCAAGACAATTAATCTTCACTTCTTTGCAGGAAAAGGAAAATATACCTTTTGTTTTATAATTTCTTTGAATTCAAGCAAAGTTCCTAGCTTCAGAATTCTGAGTATGGAGATATAATCAGATGCAGCCTGTAGAATCTAAATACAGTGAGAAAGATTAACACCCAATAGAACAAACTGGAAGGGTTTTTCAAGTCTAAGTAAAAGCTCACTTTCAGAATAGAAATCTCAACTATCCATGAGATTACAAATACCCAGATGAAGGAGAAAATCGTGGCTGTATATTCATTAAGAACACATGAAATCGAAGTATTTCATCTATTGTGAGTTTAGAATAAAACATTTTTTACAGAGATTAAATAAAAATCAAGATAGCTGTGGCTATGGAGCCTGTAAATGACTTCAAAGGCAGAAAATGAAATGTCCAAAGCATACCATGAGGAGGGTTTCAAGTATTTTAAGCAGAAGAGGGAGGTTACAAGTTTAGAAACCCTTGTAGGAAAAATTAAAATGAGAGCTTCATCAGTAGTCTTTTCTTTTCAAGAAATATGACTTACCACGTATTTGTTTTCAGAATCTCCATGGTGGTCATCAGAAATTGAAGAATATGGTTCGAACTCCAAAAGGAAAATGGCTTCAGACTTTCGATTCCAGCTCTCATAGCAGCCAGAACTAATAGTGATGCAAAGATTAACAAAGACAAAGAAATGATACAGAAAAACATTAGATCAAGATAGCCGCGGCTGTATGAATCAGAAAATGATTCAAAATGATAAGAGGTTTGCATTTTTATGAAAGATCAAAGTCATTACGCATTTTTACCCTGTTGAGGTTCTTCAGAAACAACAAAGCATAATAAATTTCAAGCCTTAGCATCAAGGAAATTCCAGAAACCTTGCTCATGGCGGCTGACTTCCTCCAAAAGTTTCTCTAAGTCAAATGCAAAAGAGTGATAATGACCTTTAGGGTTCGATGGGTGCTTTTGTTCATTCACCCTAATTCCGCTTACACATTTTTGTAATGGTTTTTAATAATCATTCTTGTCTTTTAATTGTCCCCATGGTCACAATTTTAAAGTCAATGGATCTAGCAAATGGTCGGCCTTATCAAATAATGATGAAGATTGGTGCTAAGGTTTTATGGCCAAAAATTTAAATCATTGCCAAATGTATGCTAAGTAGTGGTAAAGCTATGAAGGGAGATTCAATTCTTGTTAAAAATTTATTCTTATTTATTTATTTGCATTAAATCATGTAAGCTAATTAATTAAATGATATGTATTAAATCATTTAATTAATTTAGCGTTTTAAAATGCAAATAAATAAATGTTATGTAAAGTTGAGTTGCAACTTTGTCTCAAACTGAAGATTGATTATGCATGGATTGAGTTCAAGATATTATGGGCGGATTGATACAAACGAGGTGATTTTCACATGCTTTAGCCCACTTTTTTAGGGATTTCAGTCCAGTTTGAGTTGCAGATCGATTTCATGCTTTATGATTGCCAATTTGAGTTTGTGTTCACTCATTTTTGCATGAGTTTGAGCCACTTTTTCAGGGATTTTCACTTGTGCTCGGATTTCGCATTGGAATTGTCATCTTTGCAGTTTCAGATCACTTTTAGTTGCTTATTCATGCACTTTGGAGTGCTTTTCATTTTGTATATATTGAAAAAGTTTATCTTTTTCAATTCTAGTTCTGGTTTTTTAGCCTTTGCACTCTGCAAAGCGAATCATCTTGTAACTCAGCTTTTAGATTAATATAGCAGTGTTTTTTACAGGTTCAAAGTGTGTAATTGCAGAAGATTCCTTTGAGTTTCAGTACTTTAGCGTTTTCCTTCTAGATTTCGAGCATCGTTTTTGTGAAGAATTTGATCAAAGAATTATTGTGTTTCAATTCTGAAACCTTTGATTTTTTCTGTCTTTTTCACATATCTGTATGCAATTTAGTTTAAGTTCATTGGTTATGCATTGTGCTTATTAATTGATTAATAAATTTTGTCGTGAAAACCTCGTTTTCCCTCAATATTGCATTAGATCAAAGCCTCTGTTTAAATCATTCAAGTGATTAAATTATTGAATCAGTTGTGCAGATTAGAGTTTTGAGAAGTTTATTGTGAGTCATAATTGCAAGTCATTATCATTTAGGTGCAATCACCTCTCGTAGCTTTAGGATTTCAATTCAAGCAAGCTTTCTATCTCTTTCCCAGCCAAGTCAGTTAGTTTTTAGGAGGTTTTCATCAAGGAACTAGCCCTCTCTAGAGATTGATTCTCAAAATTAGGCAACCCACAGGCCTGAGAATCATTCCATGTTTCAACAGATTGTTGAATTTAACTATTCAAGCATTCGGGTGCAATCTGATTGACAACAAGGCCCTTTTGGGCTCTTCTTAATTAGGTCCTCTTGGGCATTTTTGTAATTAGAGACTTTTGTAATTACTTATTATTATTAATATAATTTACGCTGAAGGCATATTTAATATGAATTTTACCAGCCTCAAATGCTTAATCAACGACTGATTATTATCAATAGATCTTGCCAATGGTTGAAATCATCTCGACCATTAATTTTCCCGCGATCTTTTATTTCATTTCGCATAAATAATACGACTTTTGGGAATTGCAAAAATCGAACTATACCCACCAACCATTCATTTCGTTTTGCATAAATAAAATGGCTCTTTGTGGGAAATGTGATTTATCAATTTGCAACTTGCATTTATCAATTTGCAACTAGCATTTTACACCGCCTCTGTCAGTAGTTTATTTTTCATTACGAAATGGCTATTGCAGGCGAAATTGTAGGTTGATGTTGCAAATTGGTACATATGCTCAGAACTGGCTCATATTTTTCTGCTAAGATTTATGTGAGGAAAAATAACACCTTTCACTATCATAGCAGGTAGCAACAATAACATACTGTAGGCAATAGTTTAAATTCAACAAAATTTGCTATCATTCTCCCTGCTTGTGCAAAATGGGGGCTTTGGAATAGGGTATGGACATCCACCAAAGGATAATAGATAGAGGGATTTTTCATATAAAGAATTTTCTGAAAATGAATTTGGTTGGTATCATAATTATGAGTTGCTCCCACTACTTTTGTTTCATGGCCAGTGCATCATCTCTTTGGACAAGTTAAAAGGTATGCTTCTTTTTTCTCCTTCAATAATTTGGAGATTTCCTATTACATGATTTTAGAAGAACATAGTGGGTAGGATGGTTGTTCCAATTTGGGCATCAAACAACATTGATGAAAATGAAGTTGGCCTATAATCATAATTATGAGTGCTCTTGCTACTTTTGTTTCATGGCTGATGCATTATCTCTGCAAACAAGATCAAAGGTAAACTTTTGTTTTCTCTTTCAATGATTTAGGGATTTTTTGTTACAAGATTTTAGAAGAACATACTGGATGAATTCCAATTTGGGTATCAAAAGGATAAAACAACTTGGATGAAAACATATAAATAATTTTGAAGTGAACCATAATGACAAAGAACCAAAAGAACATGAAAATGCAAGAAATAATTTTGTGTTTCCACATACATGTAAACTGTTTAAGACCCATATGGGAAATATTCCTACTATGGGTATCTAAACAATAAACAGTAAGAAAAGTATCAAAAGTAAGGTGTGGATGTTTTAGAAAAGTCTATCATTACAGGTGCAAAACATGATAAATAGCTACAATCAGTACATATCAGATTTATATTTAAATGTATTGTGCTTACTTAATTGGTCTATTATGTCTTTGTTAGAAAAATTGGATTGTCCGAGGAGGATTGCTAATGATTAGTAAATCTGATTGTGTTGGACTCAAGGAACACTGAGAAGGGGGGTGAATCAGTGTTCTACAATTTTCTTATTTTATTCCAGATCTTAAACCATTTACAACACTCAAATAGGAATAAAGATGCAAGCACATGAAGGAGACAATCTAAACACCATAACGCCAATATTTTTACGTGGAAACCCTGTTAGGGGAAAAACCATGGTGGAGGTTAATCCACAATTTATACTTTGTTAAAAGTATGAGAAAATAGGGAATGCACAAGCATTCAGGCACACTGCTTACATGAAGGCTCGCTGCCTCACAAGATGATTGAATTACAACAAAAGTTGAACTAAGAAAGATGACATCTTCTAATGCCTGGTTTCAGTTCTGGTGAAGCTCAGTAATCAATATTCTATCCTTCTGACTGATCAGATACTTTTGCTCTGCTCCACTCTAACTCGCATCACAAAATCTTTAATACACAAGTGAAACTGTGCATAAATCGCTCAAACACCATTCTAATATTCACAACACTCACCTACTCTACTCTTTCACACACTTACCACACTCTTCAAAATGAATTAACGATCTCATATATATATCCGCTACCAAGATTTCAATCACTCCAAGTCGGTTTCAACAAAATATGAAATATTCCCCAACGGTCGGCTCAAATCACAAATTATATTTAATGCATACCCATCAAAGTCGGCCAAACCATAGCTAGGACCCAAAACAAAATGCTCGAACACCTAGACATTTAAACAATTACTCCTTATACATTTGTGACATGCCAAATTCACTTAGTCGACCTTCAAGAACAAATAAACAGAAAATCATCCTGCAAGATCTCCTAACTTATACACCGATTCATGCAACACCACAAAACTTATCAATAAGGTAATGTAGATGCTTAACAACCTTCTTCGAGATCCACAACTCAAAATGATGATCCGATGAAGCATACAAATCGACATACTAACCAGATACCCTGTTCTTTATTTTCCCTGTAGATAAAACTCTGATCTTTATTCTGCTTGTCGGTATGAGCAAATCCTGATCTGCGGACTGAAATAATGAATTAGGTTGCCATCAATGACAACACTAGAAGCCGTATGCCAACAAACAAGCCATATGCCAACAATCCCCCCCTCTAGAATTGATAGCAACACTTAGTGAAAAATGACTGTCATAACCAATATGATTATGCTCTCTCTCCCCATTTTACAGTTTAGAATTTCAAAATTCAAAACACAACTCTCCCTTATAATGATAAGGCATTTTTCACTACTCTCTCTCCCCTTTTGACATCAATGTCAAACATACTTTTCACTGCACTCGCTCCCTCTTTCAAAAATTCAAAATTTGAAGAAATACAACTGCTACTCAAGTCAAAAAATTATCTTGTACTTATCTTTCATTTATGGAAGAAACTTCTTCCATGCTTCCATTGAAATCCCAATGATTATGACCAAGTTGTTGTTCTCAGATGTCTTGTTGATAATTTGAATGAGAGATTTTGGAATTGTGATTGCCTCTTCTAATTTTTCTCCTTTCCTCATAACCTCAATTAGCTGCTCTAGCCTACATTTGGTTAAATCCTTCACTTTCCAAAAGGCGTCCACAAGGTTGTTTTTGGTGTAGTGAAATTTTGCATGCTCAGACTATAACTCTTGAATCTTTTTCTTGACTGCACCAACCTTATCCTGAAACATGCTATAATCCTAACCAATTTTGACCAACTCAGCTTCAATCTGCTCCAACTTTTCCATGTATCTCCCAACAACATGAGGCCAATGAAGACAATAGTTGTAAATTTTATTTGCTAAATTTATGCATTGCCTCAACACATTCATTTTCCTTTTCAATTTGGTAAGAGATAGCCTGAACTGCTCTTTCAGATGTAAAATTATTTCTTCCTCTTTCCTGTCCAGGGACTTAGAGACCATATCATCCTTAATGCATTTGATCATCTCTTCAGAAAATACATTCTGCAAACTCTCTAAACCAATTTTATTGTGCACAAAATAAGTGTGCTCTTGATTAGGTCTTGCTCATATGAGGGTCTCTCAAACCATAAGTCAACATTTTTTTGCATCCAATCTTTCTCCTGAACAAGCTGCAATATCATTGCTTTGGATAAAACAACTTCTTCTTCACTTCCTTCTGCCATTACTACATCCGGTTCAACTGATTCTGGTTCTTCCCTTGGAGTGTACTCATCAGATTCCTCATCTGGTATGTCCACAATTATTTGTTATTTACCTTTTCCTTCAATTTTTGGAGGCTTATTTATCGGTGGAGTGTAAACAACAATCTCTTTTGCTCTTTTCTTCTTCCTTTCCATTTCACCGGAAGAGGATCCAACCTCAAGTGTTTTTACCGGGATGGAAATGCTAATTGCACCAAACTTCCCTAGCAATTCCTTAAAGAAATTTGTATACTCTTGCTCACAGTTTGTCAAAGTATTAGAATGTTCAAAAATTTGTTCACAAACCGACTCATTTTCTTTCCAAACAACATTATTGATCTGTAGTAAGCAATTCAGAAAATACATCACAAGACATATGACCAAGCTACCAAACTTGAAGGGGTAATTTGCCTTCTTGGTAAGTTGCACATTTTCCATCAACTGATCTTTTAGCAATCCGCACAGATCAAAATCTTCATCCTCCATAATCATTTTATGAGAGATATAAACCGCGTCTACCGAAGTTGCGCCTTCCCTGTTCCTGAAGAAGATTTTGTATGAAATTTTGTGTGCAATGTACCTTGTTATTGGATCCTTGATTGTTAAAATTATCAAAGCCCTCTGATCTCCAGTTACTCCGGTTAGGGTTTTGACCTCCTTGTTCTGAATCAACTTCTTTTTTGGAATATCCCCAACATTGCATTATCTAGTTAAATTCCTGATCACATCTTTCGAAATGTGATAGGGTTTATCCAGAGTAAGAATGTCATCATTTAATCTGTTCAAGATAAACTTGTTGAAATAATGGACGTTGAATCATCCAATGAAGCTTCACACACTTTAAAGGATCTTGCCAAGAGAAATTTAACCACATAGAAAGTGTTGCAACTAAGGGCATGCAAATAGAGATTGCTATTGATCTAGAAAATAAGATGATTACAAATGTACAAATGCCTTGAATATATAGGCATGAGAGAGATGCAAGATGCAATATGATGTTGCCATGTGTCATGATCTAACAACATGTGACAACATGTGAACCCTACCTAGGAAATGATAAAAGATTGAGATAAGTTCTAGGAAAACTCATTTTCTAGAAGGAATCTTATCCCTACAAACATGGAAAGGGTAATTACCCCCTTGTTTATGATTTCCTAATTTATGAAAACTAGGACTTAATTATGCAAGACCTAAGTTAACTTATGCTAGTGTAATAATTAATTACACTAACACCCCCCCATAAGTTCAAATTAGGGAGGAAATACAATTATTATGCAAAGATGATGGGTCCTGGCTACGAGGCCATGTTAGGTACCCATTTACATGATGAAAAATGAAAGATGCAACAAATCTCTCACAACTGGAGAAAAGGGGAAAACCCAGTGGGACCAAAATCCCTCTCCAAAAAAGAGATGCAATGCAGAGAAGTGACAAAGGATGGGAAGGATGGAGGATGCCCAAAAACCCCTTAAGGACACCATCCATCACATGGATACAACACAATCAATGACCCCCCCATAGGGAGGAAATAGAGAGACTATATAGCCCCCCCCCCCAAAGATGTGATCACCTGCAAAAAAGGTAAGTGTCTGAAGACAAAACATGATCCAATGTTGACAAACAACTTGTCTCCCTTTCAGAAGAAACAAAACCAAGTGCAAGTGCATAGATGCTTCCCATCTCAAATAGGAATTGAAGGAAGGAAGGATGAATGTGGATGATTTTGTCTCTGAAAACTTCCCATGTGTCTCCTTTCCTGATGATGAAGATGCCACAATCAACTCAGGTACATGCCCAATTGATGAAGAAGGTGACAAATCAGGACAATCTGAAAACTGATGTTAAACTGGATCCAAAGACTGTGATGCAATGAATGTGATGGAAATTAGATTTCCCCCCAAAAATGAAGTGTCCTCAAAACCACTGAATGAAGTCTAAAGCAACAAATGTGTCCAAACCACATGTTTCCCACTAGGAAGAAGCAGTTCCAATGGTAGATACTGAAGAAACTCCATCTTCTAAATAGAATGAGAGGGAAGAAGTCTCATACATGAAATCTCTAAAGAGAAACCAAGTGCCTCCAAGATAGTCTCAGGATCGAGACAAAGGGATGAGGAGACTCAAGAGAACTCTCCAAAGTAGCATCTGAATAGAGGAGTGATATCCCCTCAAGAATGTTCTCCAAACCTGTAGAAGTAGCCAAGTTAGTGATACCTGAAACAAAGCAATCCTGTGATGTCAAGTTTGGAAAATTGAATGTGTCCTGATGGATGATGATGGAAGCCTCAATCAATGACTCTGGACAAGGAATCACTAAATGTGAAGGGATACCAACTGTTGTTGATGGAGAAGAAGCATTTGAAGAAACCTTGCCAACCTCTTCGAAAGATTCAAGGCAATAAACCTCCTACTCAACAATATCATCAAGGGGTACTTGATCTGAGGAATGACATTCTAAATCATGACCATCAGGGGGAAGGATGGAGTTTCTGATCCTCCATATATCTCCCAAAGCTTAGTCTAAAGGATGTGAGGATAATCATAATGATCAATAGAATCCAAAACATCACAATCAACTTGCATAGCAATGATCTCCAAGACAGTGTACTTGTTGCAGCTCCAAGAAATTTTTTGAATACCTTCACTTGGATGGGGAACTATACCATACAAATGTGGCAACAATGCAAGTGATTGGAGATGGTGGATGATCTCATCTCGCCATTGTTTTATAGTTACCCTTGTGCAACATAGTCAGAGAAGGAGTATATGCAAGCCCCATAATGTACTATCAAATTTCTCCAAAAAACCAAAGACAATGACCTTCAACAAAGAATAGAAACTTCCAAAGATGATATGCAACTGAAGTGATGCTACCCAAATCAAAAATCCTTTTCCCAAGCTTCAGAATATCCAAGTTATTGAGCAAAATGCATCAAATTGAAAAACTCTAATGCAAGAGTACCTAGATCTTAAACTAATCAAAGTGAATGAACTGATGAAAAAAGCTTTGAATTACCTTCCTGATGTCGCTGGAATCACTAAAATTCGATGAACGGTTGCGAAGATATGAGCCTTTGAGTCCAGATTAGGGTTTTGACTTCAGTTGACTATAAAATTTTCTTCCAACAAAATTTTGTAGAATGGATGTCACCATTGGAAAGTAGAGGAAATTCTCTTTCCAATGGTATCTCGTTTGTCAACTTTTGATACCCTCGTGAAAAGTTATGAGAAAATGAAAAAAATGCCTAGATTAGGCACTTGGCAGGCTAAATAGGTGCAAAAATATAGCACATGGGCTTAAAAAAAAATGGCCTCTAGTCACTGATATGACCACGGGGTGAGGGCTGGAAAAAAGAAAAGTGCCATCGGATAGGCGGTGGTGGAGTGGCTATCCGGAAGCTGAGTGGAGTAAGCGGGCAACGCCACTAGGATCAAGCGGAGCCCTCAGACTTTGAAGAAACCACGGGCCGTTGCTCGGGTCTTTGGTAGTAGAGCATAGTCGGTACCGACAACGGAGGATGGAATGTCGACGAGGGGAAACAATGCTAGTGGATGGACTTGAGCAGCTGGTAATTGGTGACCAGGGTCAGCAAATGTGATGGCTAGACAAAGGCATACAATCAATGCAGCCGACTGCAGACAACATATTTGATGCCGACAAAACCAAAAAAATTGAATATTGCTAATTTGGCAATTCAAAATTTTAACATAATTGCCGATGGAATAAATTTTAAAGTCTGCTAATATAAATCAAACTCTAATATAATTATGCCAACTGAAGAAAATTTTGATGCCAATAATTAAAAATTAAACCCCTATGATATGCCGACATAGGATTAATATTGTAGTCGCTCCAATTTATTTTTCTACAAACTATATAAAATTGCTCAAAAATATTTTTTGCAAAATAATATAGAAAAAAGCCTTGATTTTTTTGAGATAGCAAAATGGCCTGCGACTAAATTTTTTTTTGCCTCAAAGGACAACTGACCAGGATGATTTTTTACTGCAATTTGTACAGATAGTACGGTTGATTTTGCAAACCCTAAAATACCTATGACGGCTCTCAGGTTGATGAATCTGATTTTGATGATTGGATAGGCAATCCTAGGGTTTAAAGGCCTTTTGAAGACAATGGCAAGCTTGGATCTAGCTCAATCTGCTATAGAAATCAGCTTGGTCCCCGGGTGGAGTTAAGTAGCCTGCAATGGAAACCTTCAATCCTAAAATACGGTTGATTTTGCAAACCCTAAAATACCTATGATGGCTCTCGGGTTGAGGAATCTAATTTTGATGATTGGATAGGCAATCCTAGGGTTTTGAGGCCTTCTAAAGACAATGGTGAGGTCGGATTTGGCTCAATCTACTCTAGAAATCAGCTTGGTCCTCGGGTGGAGTTAAGTAGCCTGCAATGGAAACCTTCAAGCCTGCAAGAATCTCTCTAGCCCAACTTTCTTGATCTTGGGATGAACTCTCAATGGAATGGCTCTAATACCATGTTGAAATAATGGATGTTGAATCATCCAATGAAGCTACGCACACTTTAAAGGATCTTGCCAAGAGAAATTCAACCACACATAAAGTGTTGCAACTAAGGACATGCAAATAAAGATTGCTATTGATCTAGAAAATAAGATGATTACAAATGTACAAATGCCTTGAATATATAGGCATGAGAGAGATGCAAGATGCAATATGATGCTGCCATGTGTCATGATCTAACAACATGTGACAACATGTGAACCCTACCTAGGAAATGATAAAAGATTGAGATAAGTTCTAGAAGGACAACTCATCTTCTAGAAGGAATCTTATCCCTACAAACACGGAAAGGGTAATTACCCCCTTATTTATGATTTCCTAATTTATGCAACCTAGGACTTAATTATGCAAGACCTAAGTTAACTTATGCTAGTGTAATAATTAATTACACTAACAAAACCTAACGACTTCCACATTGGCAAAATAAGGAAATTCACTCCAAATGTCCAAACTTTTGTGTTTCACACCTTCAAGCCATTTCAATTCATCTACCGACAACATATTTCTCACATCTCTAATCTTCTTACTACTATATTCATCCAAATTTACCATTCCTTTGACTTGCTTCATTTTCATACCGAACGAGTTTCTACCAAGCACCAAATTAAGTGAGAATTTTGTAAACAACTGGAATACCTGATGAATTCACCACCGAATTAACCTTTACTCCTTTGAAATTCTGTTGTAGAGGCTCTCCTTCTATTCTTCTTCGATGCAAGGTGACAAATGAGGGTTCCAAATTTTTTGCCTCAAAGGACAATTGACTAGGATGATTTTTTATTGCAAATTGTATGGATAGTACGGTTGATTTTGCAAACCCTAAAATACCTATGATGGCTCTCGGGTTGATGAATCCGATTTTGATGATTGGATAGGAAATCCTAGGGTTTTGAGGCCTTCTGAAGACAATGGCGAGCTCAGATCTGGCTCAATCTACTCTATAAATCAACTTGGTCCCCAGGTGGAGTCAAGTAGCCTGCAATGGAAACCTTCAAGCCTGCAAGAATCTCTCTAGCCCAACTTTCTTGATCTTGGGATGAACTCTCAATGGAATGGCTCTAATACCATGTTGAAATAATGGATGTTGAATCATCCAATGAAGCTACACACACTTCAAAGGATCTTGCCAAGAGAAATTCAACCACACAAAAAGTGTTGCAACTAAGGGCATGCAAATAGAGATTGCTATTGATCTAGAAAATAAGATGATTACAAATGTACAAATGCCTTGAATATATAGGCATGAGAGAGATGCAAGATGCAATATGATGTTGCCATGTGTCATGATCTAACAACATTTGAACCCTACCTAGGAAATGATAAAAGATTGAGATAAGTTCTAGAAGGACAACTCATCTTCTAGAAGGAATCTTATCCCTACAAACATGGAAAGGGTAATTACCCCCTTATTTATGATTTCCCCATTTATGCAACCTAGGACTTAATTATGCAAGACCTAAGTTAACTTATGCTAGTGTAATAATTAATTACACTAACAAAACCTAACGACTTCCACATTGGCAAAATAAGGAAATTCACTCCAAATGTCCAAACTTTTGTGTTTCACACCTTCATGCCATTTCAATTCATCGACTGACAACATATTTCTCACATCCCTAATCTTCTTATTGCTATATTCATCCAAATTTACCATTCCTTTGACTTGCTTCATTTTCATACTGAACGAGTTTCTACCAAGCACCAAATTAAGTGAAAATTTTGTAAACAATTGGAATACCTGATGAATTTACCGCTGAATTAACCTTTACTCCTTTGAAATTTTGTTGTAGAGGCTCTCCTTCTATTCTTCTTCAATGTAGTGTGACAAATGAGGGTTCCAAATACCCTTTTATAGCTTTGCACCTAACCTTTTTAACAACATTAAATGTTTTACCGTAGGAGTTCTAGGTACTCTGTTTTCTCAGATAGCGACAGAAGAATTCATCTACGGATCTTCTACTCCTCAAACTCTCTGCACAAGTGATCACAAATATATTTGCAAACCTTTCGCATAACTACTAACAAATTCCTGCATTTCGATGCCAACTATCAATCAGGGGGACAAGGATTTTCCTGAAAAACTCCCCTAGGCCAATGGCCTAAGATCAATTTCTAGAGGAATTACTAGAAGCGAATTTTGGTGCGGGTCTATTTCCTTCATTAGATTAACTTTTCCTTGTTAGTTTTATGATCAGATTTAAAGACATTGAGAATTAATTCAAAATTAGACACAATAACATAGCAGATACCTTGGGAAAACCCTCCTCTTGAGGGAGAAAAACCTAGCAACAAATATATCTCTTATATATATAAGTAATGGAAATAAGTCTCTTTACAACGAGGCCACACACAAGGCCAACAATCAACACCAACAATGGCTGTAAAACAAACTAATAGTCTGCCCTTCAATCTACACTTGAATGGACTCACAATTTGTCTTCGAAGAAATTCGCACTAGATAGAAGGATCTGCACTTGAATATAATTCGCACTTGAGAAGGAGATCAAACTTGCTTGATACACAAATGAGAGAAAGTGACCTTCTATATATACATGTTTCTTAGAGGGGTCACACCTTTTCAAGGACAAGGTCGTCCACCATAAAAATAATTACAAATAATAAATAATAATTACAAAGGAGGTCGACCATCTTAGAGATATGTTGCCATTAAATAATCACAAATAAATAAGGAAGTATGAAGCCCGAAGCTGCAATAACATCAACACTCCCTCTCAGCTAGGGAGGAATACTTCCTACTACACAAGACACATCACCTCATCGTGATGCCAACCACAATGGCTACAACCATATGTGGAAAAGAAATGATATCACCTCATCGTGATATCAACCATAATGGCTACAACCATGTATGGTATGTACAAGTGTTCATCACTTGCGTGATGTCACCTCAACATGACTTTCAACATGCTCTCCCAGAGGGTGAAAACAAAGGTACAAGAGGAATCATCACAAACTCTCTCACGTGATGCTGTCATGGAGTCACACACATGACATCCACCATGGCTCTCCTAGAGGGTGGAATCAAGGGATTTCACCTCGAACTTCTCTTACAGAGAAGAACTCATTAATCAAGGGATTTCACCTTGAACTTCTCTCACAAAGAACTCATTAATCAAGGGATTTAACCTCGAACGTCTCTCACAAAGAAGAACTCATTAAAGAGGATCACTGATACTGAGACTCCTTCTCAATTAAGGCTGTATTTTCCACCATACCAAGCTTATCTCGAAAGTACACAAACTTTATCCTGGAGAGAGGCTTGGTGATAATGTCTGTCGTTTGCTCATCAGTGTTGATATACCTCAACTGAAATGATTTCCTCATTAACATGTTTAGTTCTGTCATGAAACACTGTATTGATAGAAGGATCCAAATAGCTTAATTAACACAATGGATGACAATCGACTCTAATGATTGTCCAACCAATCCTACAAGGAGCTTCTGAAGCCACACTACTTCTCAAACTGCCACACATGCTGCAATGTACATGACCTATGTGGTACTCAATGCCACTAAAGACTGCTTCCTGCTACATCAGGAGATCATCGCAGATCCCAAACTGAAGCAACATCCAGAGGTGCTCTTCCGATTAGTGACACACCTTGCCCAATCAGAATCAGTATAGCGATGCAACTCCAGATCCACACCTGCAGAATATCTCAACCCATATCCAACTGTGCCACACAAGTATCTCAGGATATGCTTCGCTGCAACTAGAAGTATTTGCCTTGGTTCACACATGAGCTTGACAAAATGCACTTACTGCAATCTGGTCTAGTATAGATACATCAACGATCCAATCAACTGACTGTACATAGTAGGATCCACCAGATCTGAACTAGCTACAGCCTCCTTAAGCTTCTGAAAATTGGTTTCCATAAATCAACATAAAGAACCAAGATCAACTAGATTACCATCTTCTTTAGGTTTAGTGGGCTCCCTTTGAATCTTCAAGCACTTGCATCAACCTTCTGACCTCTTTGTCCAAGATTTCCTGCAACACTTGCCTTAGTGCACACCTCTGATATAGTAGAGAGTTCATGGTAGACCTCCTCGACCTCATAGTAGATTACTCTATTATGAATAGGTTTGCAAAGCTACCAATATCAAATCCAGATGACTGTCTTGTGCAATTTTGATCTCAGCAGCTGAAGAGGTCTTTCAAGGATTTAACACTTGGCCTTGCAACATTGCAACCTTCACTTCTTCTCAGTGAGTCACATAACTCCCTCTTGATCCCTGCTTCAGAGATTGCAAAGAAGACTTCTGGAAGTGAACTCCCTTTAGCCACCAACTCAGTCTCATGGCTACAAGTTGTGACTTCACGCTTGATCATTTCTTTGGTCGACATGACTTCCTCACAAGATGCCTCAAGATTTTCCTCACTAAGAAATCTCTCATCACCTTCTTGCTCCTAGAAATGTCATGAAATCATTTTAGAGAGAGATTACTAACAGTTTATAATTATCCAAAGAAATATCAAGGCTAGAATCATACAAGGTTTACTATCTCAGGTTATAGCATAAATACATAATAATTTATGAGCAATATTAAAACATAAATGAATCAACCTATAAGAGAAATATATCAAAAGAACGGAATGAAGGGATAAAGAAACTTATCTTTATTTAATTTTGATATAACTCTTTCTTCCATCTTTACTCCTCTCGAGAGTGCCAAACTCAACACAACAAAAAACAATTTGCACAACTACAGATTTATTGAATGCAATATGTAGTTAGCATGTAGAACCAACTCTCTCCAAGAGTTCAATGCTTTATCATAGTTCATGCATTAGAGAATGATAATATCAAAATTACAATTCTCTTTTTATTTCAGAGTCACACTCAAAAATCTTCACAACCAGCATGCAATAAATGAAATCTTCAAAACATCTTATGCTAGTGAACACAATTCAAGAGAAACCACTATCTCTCTTTACTAATTACAAGATCCAACTAAATGATATAACTTAGCAAACAAAGAATACTTATCCCTTTAAATATTCTGATGGATGCAAATACTGGACACAGTAAGATACACTACTCTTGCGCACAGATCAACACACAACCTTCACGGCTTGAACACAAGCCCATGGCTTAGAATAGAAATTCCCTAGAATCCTTCTGAGGAGAGATCTCATCCACATCCGCAAATGAAGCATGTTGATTAGGCCTAGTGGGGAAATCCTTTGCATAGTGACCAAACATGTCACAATGAAAACATTGGACTTTGGAGAGGTCCCACTTCTTCTTGAATGGGGGAGCACTGTCAGCTCCTTTATCTCTATTCCTCTTGAAATATCCTTTCTTTCCACCTTTCTATTTCTTCTTCGAGGATTGAGCAGAAAGAACATGAATGTCTTCATTTGTAGAGCTTTGACCAATACCTCTCGTGGCCAACCTAGACTCTTCTTGAATACAATCTGCCCTCAAATGATCAAACTTGGGAAGTTTTGATCTTGCACTGATTCCTTTAATGTAAGACTCCCAAGATGAAGGAAGACCATTAAGGGCAATCATGGTCAAATCCTTGACATCAACAAAATGACCAATAGAAGAGAGTTGATCTCTCAATTCAGAAATCTTCATGAAGTAAGCAATGACAAATTCTCCTTCCGCCATCTTCACATGATGAAGTTGTTGCTTCAATGCAAGTGCACAACTTATGTTGTTGATCCCATACATCTCCTCCAAAGACTTAAACATCTCCCTTGTCATCTTCATCTTAGAGATGATGGGAACAATATGATCCTTCACAGAATCAACTAACATCTTCTTTGCCTTAGTATATTTCTTCTTCCATTGAATCTTCTCTTCCTCATCAGCAGGCTCGAAAAATTTGCTCTCCACGAACTCAGCCAATTCACTTTCTTCCAAGGAGAGCATAATTCTAAATCTCCGATATGTGAAATTAGATGCTCCCTCAAGTCTATCCTCAAGGTTAAGACCGGTCACCATCTTGACGAAGAGATAGAAGTAAACAACGACGAGAGTAAAGAGTATCGCTATAATAACAATATGATCAAGATCTTCTTCAAACCCGCTCTGATACCATGTTAGTTTTATGATTAGATTTAAAGACACAAATAATTAATTCAAAATCAGACACAATAACATAGCAGATACCCTAGGAAAACCCTCCTCTTGAGGGAGAAAAACCCAACAACAAATATATCTCTTACATATATATAAGTAATGACAATAAGTCTCTTTACAACGAGGCCACACACAAGGCCAACAATCAACACCAACAATGGTTGTAAAACAAACTAATAGTCTGCCCTTCAATCTGCACTTGAATGGACTCACAATTTGTCTTAGAAGAAATTCGCACTAGATAGAAGGATTTGCACTTGAATATAATTCGCACTTGAGAAGGAGATCGAACTTGCTTGATACACAAATGAGAGAAAGTGACCTATATTTACATGTTGCTTAGAGGGGTCACACCTTTTCAAGGACAAGGTCGTCCACCATAAAAATAATTACAAAGGATGTCGGCCATCTTAGAGATATGTTGCCATTAAATAATCACAAATAAATAAGGAAGTATGAAGCCCGAAGCTGCAATAACATCAACATTCCTTACCCATGTTTTCTTCATCTGATCCCTTATTTCTTCCACAGTCACTTTCCCTTTTCCTTTATCATCTTTTTGTGAAATTTTGCCTTGGTATACCAGACCTCTTCTATCCATGTTTTTGTTCATGCAGAATCTTGCAATGTGACCAAATTTGTTGCAATTGTAACACACAAAATTTCTTTGTCTAGACCACTCATCCCATTGATTTCCTCTTGACCTGCATTGATTAGAAATATGCCCTAATCTTCCCCAGGTGTAGCATTTAATATTCCTTACACTGACAGACATATTTCTGCATTCAATTGATTTATGACCAAATTTGTTGCAACTAAAACACTGACCAAAAAATGATGGATTGCTTGAACTTATTTTACTTCTACACTGAGAATCCATATGACCAATTTTATTACAAACAAATTAGTGACCATTAAACTTTTGAGCATTGGGTTGTCTTACCAAATACCTTCTACCAAGGTTGGTTCATTTGATTTCTTTGTTTAGAATCCTTAAGCTCAGATCCGGAGCTTTCCCCCTTCTCATATCCAAGACCTCGCTTGTCATTTGCATCCTTCTATTCTTTAGTCAACTCATCAAGCTTAGTAGAACTGATCCTAAACTTCTTCTTGTATTCATTTGCAGTTGTGAGTTCATCTATGAGAATAACTATCTATCTTTCAAGCTCTTGTTCATTATTTCTGGATTGTTGCAGTTCAATCTCCAACTGAAAGAATCCACCATTTACTCTACTGCATTCTTCAGATCTTTCCTTCAAGGACTGGGCCAGATTCTCCTCATTCTTTTTCCTTTCTTCAATCTCCGTAGTTATCTTCATCGCCATAGATTCCATCTCAAGATTTAGAGCAACATTGTCTCTAGTAAGCTTTTCACATTCTTTAGTTATTTCTTTTAGGGTCTGATTCAGATGAACATCTTCCAAGCATTTACTTTCTTTCTGCTTCAGTTGATCACATTGTTCCTTCCTCTTTTCTCTTGAATCATTGATTTTATCTTTCAAAGATTTAATGAATTTTCTAGCATCCTGAAGATTTGCTTTTAATTCCATAGCTTTTGCTTTAGACCGATCAAGATCATCAAGTGCCACCACAAGTTGTTGTTGAAGAACACTAGAGTCCATTGCATTCCAAGATCCACCTCAAGCTATTAAACTTCTGCATAGGAACTAGGATCTGATACCAATTGTTGGACTCAAGGAACACTGAGAGGGGGTGAATCAATGTTCTACAATTTTCTTATTTTATTCCAGATCTTAAACCATTTACAACACTTAAACATAAATAAAGATGCAAGCACATGAAGGAGACAATCTAAACACCATAGCACCAATATTTTTATGTGGAAACCCTATTAGGGGAAAAACCACAGTGG